>JASVEL010002686.1:0-37035 GCA_032618575.1 Nicotiana noctiflora | reverse complement strand
TAGAGGCTCATGACTCTTGACCCTTCGGTCTATGGGAGTTAGTATATTTTGGGACTTGGTCTCCCCGCCGTTGGTATAAATATTACTATTGTTTCATATTTTGAAATGCTTAAATGGGTTAAAGAGACTTCTAGCTCCGTTGTTGATATTGATTGGTCAGGCTGGCTTAGCAATGTGTTGGGCGCCATCACGACCGGATTGGGGTCGTGACAAGTGCCCAAATCCGGTCGTGATGGCGCCCAGCACATTGCTAAGCCAGCCTGACCAATCCGTATCAACCACGGAGCTAGAAGCTGCTAATAGCCCGTTTAGCTAAATTAATTCGAGAGAATAACGACGTATATGTAGCGAGGAACAAATTCCATAATACATCAACTCCAATAGACCAAGGGTCGAAGTCATGAGCCTCTTAGACATGAGTATAAAAGTTTACAAAATGCCGAGTGCGGAAAAAATGTCAATCAAAATCAAAAGACGATAGGAAGAATATCGAGTCTGCGGACTCAAGACTACCTCAGATATCCACAGCTAATCGCCTGCAGCCTCTATCTGGATCCTTCTTGGAGAAGTACTGGATCTGCTACATAGGTGCGAGGAGTAAAATAATCTTGCCAGTTTCGGTGGTAATAAAGCAAGGCAGCTTGAATAAAAATCCTGATAAATGCTGTATGTAAAGCTATAATCGAGCTACCATGTCATAGCTATAAATCTTCATTGTACTGTTCCAATAAATACCAATAAATAGCATAGCGACTAGCGGATGTAGCTAAATGCAATGCGATGCATGATATGACATTGCGGCGTATAGCCGACTCATTTGATACCGTGCTCATGTGGGGGTTCGATTTCGGAGAATCTACGGCAACGCATCTCATAGGATATCCTGCGGCGTGCGTCCGATCCAACGTATATCTCGATACGGCGTGCGGCACGTCCATGCTGAGTCGACTAATATGCGGATACGGCCTCGCAGCTCAAAGTAGTTTTGAAAACTCTTTATCATTTTTCGGTTGGAAAACGATAATATCAAGTTCCGGAGATTGGAAACTTAGCATAATAACCAAAAATAACAGCTGTGAACTAGTAGTAAACTAGCATGTACTATGTGATAAGACAATGATGCGATCCTCGCGGGATCCAATACGGGCTCACAGCCCACAAGTATACTCAGGAAGGGGGTTCCGACTCAAGAGTGGCCATTATCACAATATATATATACATATATGCAACCCTCCGAAGGAGGTTCGGCGGCTCTAGAATAGCCAATAATACAATATCAACAAGTTGGACTAATATGTAGTCTCCGATTCATGATCGACCCCGCTCTCGAGAGTGTGCGTGTCTCGCCGCTATCACGTCACAAAGTGGTATACCGGGTTTGAACCTGTAGATCCATCACCCACATCTATACCGCCTGTCTGGCGACGGCGACTATCCATGATGCCTGCCACGAAATCAAGCTCCGCACAGAATCTGATCAAATACGATAAAAATACAACAATTTAGGCCAATGGGACGACGCAATCAATACAACTCAATTTATCAAAATTCCCAAAGTTGTCAAAACCGAGCCCCAGTTCGAAAATTTCTGAAATTCACATTTGGAACCATCGTCTCAATCCGAGTCTAAGCATATCAATTTTACCAAATTCGGACTCCATTTGCTCATTCAAAACCTTGATTTTCTAAAGTCCAAGACTAGGGCTAAATCCTCCATAAATTACTCCAAATTCCTCCATTTTCATGATATAATTGCGTAATATTATCAATACTAATCATAATATGAGTTCGTAGTTGATTACCTGATGATTTCCCTTGATTTTCTCCTCAAAATCGCCCAAAATCGCCCTTAAGCCGAGACCCAAAATGTGTTAAATGTTCTGAAATTTTTCTAACTCCTGATACACTTACTTACAGCGATTTTCGCTTCTGCGGAACATTTTCCGCTTCTACGCTCCCGTATCCGCGACCAAAGGGTCGCTTCAGCGGTTCCAGGCCTAGCCGGCCATTTCCGCTTCTGCGAACAAAGGGCCGCTTAAGCGGACCCGCTTCTGCGAAGAAGCTCCCGCTTCTGCGGACTCGTCCGCCTCTGCGCATCACTGACCGCTTCTGCGGTATCGCCCAAGCGGAAAACGTCCGCTTCTGCGGACCATGCCCCAATTTCTCTCGTCCCGATCGTTGCGTCGCACTGGCGACTCCACTTCGGCGGAAAGGCGTCACTCGCAAAGACCGCTCTGCGTATCTCGTCAGCTACTGCGGACTGCTGCTCTGCGTCAAATTCGCGGAAGCGAAACAACGAGACTGAACACAAGTTCGCAATTTTCCATATTTTCCCCCGATTAACCATCGAAACTCACCCGAGGCCCGGGACCTCAATGAACACACCAACACATCCTAATTCCTTATTCGAACTTATTCCAATCATAAAAACACCATCTTAAACATCAAAATCACCAATTAACCACGGATTCGAGCCTAAATTCCTTAAAACATTCCAAATTACACATTCGATCAAAACCCGACCAAACGACGTCCGAATGACCTGAAATTTTGCAGGCACATCCAAAATCACCTAACGGAGCTACTGCAACTGTCGGAACTCCATTCCGACTCCGGATCAAAATCTCACCTACCGTTCGGATTTCGCCAAAATTCAACCTTAGCCAATTCAAGCCTATTTCTACACCGGGCCTCCAAATTCAATTCCGATCGCTCCCTTAAAGTCACAATTCACCTCCCGGAACTAACCGAATCATCAGAATCCGATTCCGATCCCTATAACCAAATAGTCAACTCCGGGTTGACTTTCCTTATTCAAGTTTCTTTCACAAAGGCTATATGCCTCATTTTCAATCCAAATCACTCCTAAA
This sequence comes from Nicotiana noctiflora, assembly GCA_032618575.1. Lineage (NCBI taxonomy): Eukaryota > Viridiplantae > Streptophyta > Magnoliopsida > Solanales > Solanaceae > Nicotiana > Nicotiana noctiflora. The sequence goes on along the minus strand of JASVEL010002686.1, from coordinate 34,165 downwards.
TCACCCGATAGACCCTAACACTGATAATAAAGCATAAAACATACAATTTCAACATAACGGGGTGGTAATTCCCGTAACGACGGGCCGGGTCGTTACATTCTCCCCAACTTAAACAAACGCTCGTCCTCGAGCGTACCAGAGTGGTACTAGAAGCAACTCAATAGCTGAATGACCTTACCCAGCATATATTCGGGCGATCATACGTCACCCTATCTCACGCAAGTCCGAAAACACCATACAGCTGAAATCTCACAGACCATCTTAACCATAAACCACATTGCACTTTCCGAAATCATATACCAATTGCTAATGCCATGCCTATACTGAGGATACACTAGAATCCACTGCACTAACCCACACTCACCACTCCGGGTGAGATCATATGATGTATCAAACAACCCAATCACTCGAGACAATAGTCTCTAATCACTACAATTTCCCACGATAACCAAATATCAACTGAAAAACCTTTTTCATTAGATAGAGTCTTGTTCCAACACCTTCATATCATGCCCACGTCAACCGAACACGCGATATATCGAACCCATCTCTCAGGTCAACCATTCATGAATCTATTTCACTTTTAATTGATACCACAATAGGTTTCGGACCCAAATCTCGGTATTACCTTTCTAACCAACTAAAATCACATATACTCACATTCATTATTGGCTCCAACGACCATTTCGATTATAACACATCGCACTGGTGATAAGACACCTCAACACCGGCCTAAGCCACGACGAGCACAACATAGGCTCCAATAGAAACGTATGCACACACTCGAATCATGACAGCTCAAATCATGACAACTGTCTCCAGCAAATAGAGCTGCAATTTAATCCCTCTATGCCATCATAATATAGAACTGAGATCGCGTCTCGTATTATAGAAATAAAGTACCTGAATCCTCCTCGAGAGGTCATAACATCACGTGGCCTTGCCACGATTCGTGATTCTATCCCAACATTATTACTCATGAAGCACCTCAAGTTACCAAGCTCAAAAAGGTCAGCCACGCGTAGATCTAGGTCTGAACCCAAACAATCAACCTCACCCACGGTGAAACCATTAACCTATGCTATTAAATCCCGAAAGGACACAGCCGATGTGCCATTCGCCAAGCGATACTCAAAACGGTCTTTTCCTCAGAAGCGAGGAAGTATTGTATACCAGGTAGCATATAACTAACTATATTTTCACAATATTATGTTGCGGCGTGCAACCCGCTCCAATGACATACCCGTGGCGGCGTGCCACCCGATCCGGATACCATACCTATGGCGGCGTGCCACCCGATCCAAGTAACCCTCGTCAAATGAATACGCGTCGAGTCAAGTTGCTCATCATAATAAACATATATCGCCTCGAGTTTGGCCACATGAAACGCATCTGACAACGTTTCTCAATACTGGAACTGAATCAATGGTAGATACTTCTACACTAACATCCGCCACTAAGGTCCAACTGACAAAGCAATGCCTACCCGCCGTCCGCTGGTCCTGTGTACAACTACTCTGTTGGAGCATACTCCGATGTTCTCTGCTACGCAATTTGTGCCATTTTCCGACATAGCCCATATCACATTAGTCTAGACGACCTGGCTTATGTCAACCAGTCAGCAATGAAGTATCATAATTCGAATTCGTTTTATCAAGTCAAGAGAGAGCCTCTAAGGCTTCCGATTTCCAATAATCACAAAACGGTGTCGATGCACACGATATACAACTACTGCATAGGCGGATTAACGAGAATTTCAAGTCTCCTACACATATATAACATATGAATCACTATGCCTGATTCCGTACTTCACCGTACATATACATAACGCACATCAAGCGTCCATTCATACTACGACAGCCATTCAGAAATTTCATTATGCCATCAACGACTCAATTATTTTGGTCGATCCAACAAGAGAATACCACTCTACCATGGATATTATCAGTGTTAAAGTCTATCGGGTGAGTTAGGAGTGATTTGGATTGGAAATGAGGTATATAGCCTTTGTGAAAGAAACTTGAATAAGGAAAGTCAACCCGGAGTTGACTATTTGGTTATAGGGATCGGAATCGGATTCTGATGATTCGGTTAGTTCCGGGAGGTGATTTGTGACTTAGGGGAGCGATCGGAATTGAATTTGGAGGCCGGTGTAGAAATAGGCTTGAATTGGCTAAGGTTGAATTTTGGCGAAATCCGAACGGTAGGTGAGATTTTGATCCGGGGAGTCGGAATGGAATTCCGACAGTTGCAGTAGCTCCGTTAGGTGATTTTGGATGTGGCTGCAAAATTTCAGGTCATTCGGACGTCGTTTGGTCGGGTTTTTGATTGAATGTGTAATTTGGAATGTTTTAAGGAATTTAGGCTTGAATTCGATGCGAATTATGGGTTTTGATGTTGTTAGACGTGTTTTTATGATTGGAACAAGTCCGTATCGTGTTTTGGAGTATGTTGGTGGTTTTCGTTGGGGTCCCGGGGGCCTCGGGGTGTTTTCGGATGGTTAATCGGGAGAAATATGGAAAATTGCAGAAAATTTGTGCTCTGCCTCTGTTGTTTCCGCTCCTGCGGAATTATGGGCGCAGGAGCGGGTGCGCTGAAGCGGAAAGGAGCCGCAGAAGCGGCCTTCGCAGAAGCGGAAGGGGAGCCGCTTGGGCGAGTCCGCAGAAGCGGACGTCTAGCCGCAGAAGCGGAACTATCCGCAGAAACGGGCCAATCTCCGCAGAAGCGGACGCGTAGGAGCGGAAATATTTCCGCAGAAGCGGTCAGTGATGCGCAGAGGCGGACGAGTCCGCAGAAGCGGGAGCTTCTTCGCAGAAGCGGGTCCGCTTAAGCGGCCCTTTGTTCGCAGAAGCGGAAATGGCCGGCTAGGCCTGGAACCGCCGAAGCGACCCTTTGGTCGCGGATACGGAAGCGTAGAAGCGGAAAATGTTCCGCAGAAGCGAAAATCGCTGTAAGTAAGTGTATCAGGAGTTAGAAAAATTTCAGAACATTTAACACATTTGGGTCTCGGCTTAAGGGCGATTTTGGGCGATTTTGAGGAGAAAATCAAGGGAAATCATCAGGTAATCAACTACGAACTCATATTATGATTAGTATTGATAATATTACGCAATTATATCATGAAAATGGAGGAATTTGGAGTAATTTATGGAGGATTTAGCCCTAGTCTTGGACTTTAGAAAATCAAGGTTTTGAATGGGCAAATGGAGTCCGAATTTGGTAAAATTGATATGCTTAGACTCGTATTGAGACGAGGGTTCCAGAAATGTGAATTTCGTAAATTTTCGGAATGTGGGCCGGAGCTCGGGTTTTGACAACTTTGGGAATTTTGATGTAAATTGAGTTGTATTGATTGGGTGTCGTCCCATTGGCCTAATTTGTTGTGTTTCTACTGTATTTGATCGGATTCTACGCGTACGGAGCTTGATTCTCGTGGCAAGGGCATTGCGGAATAGTCGTCGCGCTGTATTGAGGTGAGTAATAGATGTGGGTGATGACCAGCGGGTTCGAAACCCCGGTATACCACTTTGTGACGCTGTATAGCGGCGAGACACGCACACTCTTGAGAGTGCGGGGTCGATCATGAACTGGAGACTACATATTAGTCCAACCTGTTGATATTGTATTATTGGCTATTCTAGAGCCGTCGAACCTCCTTCTCGGATGGTTGCATATATGTATATATATATTGTGATAATGGCCACTCTTGAGCCGAGGAACCCCCTTCTTGGGCGGTTGAGTATACATGTGGGCCGTGAGCCGGTTATTGGATCCCGCGAGGATCGTTATCATTGTCTTATCACATAGACATGCTAGTTTACTACTAGTCCGCAGCTATTTTTGTTATTATGCTAATTCCAATCTCTGGAACTTGGTATTACTGTTTTCCAACCGAAAAATGATAAAAGAGTTTTCAAAAACTACTTTTGAGCCTGCGAGGCTGTATTTGCATATTAGCTGACTAGTAGTGGATCGGGCTGCGCGCCGCAGCAGGATATATGTTGGATCGGACTGCACGCCGCAGGGATATCTCTATGAGATGTGCTTGGGCTGTAGGAGCCCCTCCGGAGTCTGAACCCCCACAGTGAGCACGGGTACCCAAAATTGGAGTCGTGCTACACGCCGTAGCGGTCATATCATGCATTGCATTGCATTTAGCTACATCTGCTAGCTGTTATGCTATTTATTGGTAATTTGTTGGTACATGTACAATTGATATTGGTTCTGTGACAGGGTATTTGATTACAACTTTATATAGTGATTTATTGCGGATTTCTTATCTGCGCTGTCTTACCCCTGTTTATTACCACTGAGTCTGGCGGTACTCATTTTACTCCTGCACCTTGTGTGCAGATCCAGGTACCTCTCAGCAGTGATCCAGTAGCTGTGCGAGGCGACGTTTGTGGATATTCGAGGTAGCTGCAGAGTCCGCAGGACCCGATATTCCTTCCTACTTGTCTTTGGATTTTGTATTGACATTTCTTTCCGCACTTGGTATTTTGTAAACCTTTATACACTTATGTTCTTTAGAGGCTCATGACTCTTGACCCTTCGGTCTATGGGAGTTATATTGATTGGGACTTGATCCCTGTATTGGTATTTCTGTCTTTATTAACTTTACTTCTGTTATGCTTAAATTGGATAAAGTGAGCTCCTAGCTTCGGAACGTTATTGATTGGTCGGGCTGGCCTAGCAGTGTGCTGGGCGCCATCACGACTGGGTTTTGGGGTCGTGACAAGTTGGTATCAGAGCCTAGGTTTACTAAGCCCCATGAGTCTTGAGCCGGTTAGTATAGTCTTGTGGATCGGTACGGGGACGACTGTACTTATCCTCGGGAGGGCTGCGAACCTTTAGGAAACACTTCACATTTCTTGGAATTCTTATCGTGCATACTTGATTTAGCTTGAGATATAATTTTTGAAATTCCTTCCACACGTCTGTGTACGCATCGAGCGCTCGGTAATGTAATTGCCTTATGGCTTGTGATTTCCTCGAACGAGGGGCGAGATATAATCTCGGTGAGTTCATGTTGGGCCAGTCAGGATGACTTGAGGCTGGACCTTGTTTATGACTTGAGCATTGAGGTGCTGATTTTGTGAGTGGTGGCAATAGATGATGTATTGAGGGTTTGAAACCCCGTATTTGCACTATAAAGTGATGTGCTGAGATGGAATACGCGTCGTGTGACGAGCGTGGTGGTATTGTGACTGGGGATTTGGACTTGATCCTTCCCAATTGATAAATTACTGTGTAAAGTGACTAAGACTGGGCTTATATCTATGTACTTGGGCTAGTAGCCATGTTTGAGGCCTTGTGCCGATCTGTAGAGTATTATGGAAGGTTTACTAATGGATGAGTTGTTAATTGTTCGACTCTTATCTGAACTGTTGTGTAGCCCCTAGCTATGGGCGTGAGAAATAATTATCATATCTCGTAATTGGAAGGTAAAATGCCTTATTTGTAGTGGAACAAGTTTAAACTCGGGAAGACTAAAATGATTATGCTATGTATATCCTGGTAGAAGGTGTTGTACTAAAATACTAGATTGAGGAAAAATAGGTGGGTTGATTCTGATGTGTAATTGAATGATATTCGATATATGTTATGATTTGAGCAGATACATCGCAGGTTCAAGTATAAATTGTGATGATATAATTCATATAGTATTGAGATTTAATGTTGTTGAAATACATTGTGATATCTTGTTGAGTTGTGGAAGTATATCTAGGATGGTTTGGTGATTCTCTGGCAGGTGGATAGGCCAATTTACAAAGGAAACTCTGCCGAAATTTTTGGAAAATTCGGGACTTAGAAAAGATTTTGTCACCTAAAGAGGGGGCGTAACTGTTGTGTGTGAATGAATGCAAGAATTGCAAAAGAGTTAATATTTCTGATGATTCGAATCTCCGTCGAAGCTTGTAAATGACTTGAGTTTAATATCATACTAACATTTCGGCATCACTTGAGTAATATTGATATGAGTGGTTGAAAGTGCTTTGATGAATGGCTTCGAGCTAAGTTGGGGAGGTTGCTATTGATTAACTGATTGCACTATTGTGTGCTATGTTGATTCTGTCTCTAAGTATGTTGGGAAAATTCTGATAAAGGTTATGGTGCTTCGTAGATGTGAAGAAATACTAGGGTATTTTGAACTGAGGTTGGTAAGGAATGCTTGGTGTATAGAAAAGAGTGATAGCTAATAGTATCCGTATGTAATCATGATCTGCAGTGTCAGAATTCTAATAAGGCACGAGTGGTTCTGTTCAATAAGACAGTTGAATTACAGCTGAATAAGGATGACTGACGCCCGAGAATTGTTTACGGTGTTCAAGATTTTACTTGTAACAGCCGGGTGTCTCAAAATTGTACATGTGGCTAAAGATGGTGGTTTCGTTAGAAGAGATCGGTACTTGTGTTATATTATGTGAATGAAGGGATTCTATGTAATCCGTATTGGAAGGTAATGATAACGAATTCAAATCGCAAGAGGTTCTTCAAAATAAAGTATTGTAGGATGTGATCCTTCTGGAAATATTAAGAAGAGTATTCAGTGGCCTATATGTCTCAGACCGTGTGGTCTTATGTACGAGTCTCGTGTGGAATGAGTTCATGTGTTATGGTGCTACGGTAGTGGCTAATATTAAATCAAAGATGAATCAGAAAGGAAACTGGGTAAATGGAACAACTTGTTAATAAACCGAAGCGGTATGATAAAGAATACGACTAATTCCTGGTATGTGGTTGAAGTAAGGAGTCTTGCAGATATTGTGCAATAAAGCTTTTGAGTGTTGGCGGTCGTGTAACCCGATATGAGTATAATATGGGTATAAGGACTCAGTCCTGGCAGTTTAACTTATGCAATGAATGGGAAGAAATAGTTTGTGATGTGTTTTATCATGGTTTGAAGATGAGTATATTCCTATCGATATGCGAAGCGTGGAATGTGTAATGAGTTTTCTTCTATATGGGATCACGAAAGTCCTTGACTAGTTGAGTGCGCCAATGTTGAGGCGGAGGAAAGGGATATGAATTTTCATGTTGTCTTAGTGTGATATGGTATACACGATGTGTTATGGAAAGTTGATAATGGTATATTCTAGGTTTTGAGATCAGTTCATAATATATGGAAAGTCAATAAAATTATTGAGCAGCGCGGACAGCTGCCGGTGATTTAAGAAAATGGTACTGCTATTCTAGTAATTTGGCAGGGTATATGGTGCAAAGGGACAAGGTAATGTAAACTGATAATATCCATGGTAGAGTGGTATTCTCTTGTTGGATCGACCAAAATAATTGAGTCGTTGATGGCATAATGAAATTTCTGAATGGCTGTCGTAGTATGAATGGACGCTTGATGTGCGTTATGTATATGTACGGTGAAATACGGAATCAGGCATAGTGATTCATATGTTATATATGTGTAGGAGACTTGAAATTCTCGTTAATCCGCCTATGCAGTAGTTGTATATCGTGTGCATCGACACTGTTTTGTGATTATTGGAAATCGGAAGCCTTAGAGGCTCTCTCTTGACTTGATAAAACGAATTCGGATTATGATACTTGATTGCTGACTGGTTGACATAAGCCAGGTCGTCTAGACTAATGTGATATGGGCTATGTCGGAAAATGGCACAAATTGCGTAGCAGAGAACATCAGAGTATGCTCCAACAGAGTAGTTGTACACAGGACCAGCGGACGGCTGGTAGGCATTGCTTTGTTAGTTGGACCTTAGTGGCGGATGTTAGTGTAGAAGTATCTACCATTGATTCAGTTCCAGTATTGAGAAACGTTGTCGGATGCGTTTCATGTGGCCAAACTTGAGGCGATATATGTTTATTATGATGAGCAACTTGACTCGACGCGTATTCATTTGACGAGGGTTACTTGGATCGGGTGGCACGCCGCCACAGGTATGGTATCTAGATCGGGTGGCACGCCGCCACGGGTATGTCATTGGAGCGGGTTGCACGCCACAACAGAATATTGTGAAAATATAGTTAGCTATATGCTGCCTGGTATACAATACTTCCTCGCTTATGAGGAAAAGACCGTTTTGAGTATCGCTTGGCGAATGGCACATCGGTTGTGTCCTTTCAGGATGTGATAGCATACATTAATTGTTTCACCGTGGGTGAGGTTGATTGCTTGGGTTCAGACCTAGATCTGTGCGTGGATGACCTTTTTGAGCTTGGTAACTTGAGGTGTTTCATGAGTAATAGTGTTTGGATAGAATCACGAATCGTGGCAAGGCCACGTGATGTTATGACCTCTCGAGGAGGATTCAGGTACTTTATTTCTATAATACGAGACGCGATCTCAGTTCTATATTATGATGGCACAGAGGGATTAAATTGCAGCTCTATTTGCTGGAGACAGTTGTCATGATTTGAGCTGTCATGATTCGAGTGTGTGCAGGACGTTTCTATTGGAGCCTATGTTGTGCTCGTCGTGGCTTAGGCCGGTGTTGAGGTGTCTTATCACCAGTGCGATGTGTTATAATCGAAATGGTCGTTGGAGCCAATAATGAATGTGAGTATATGTTATTTTAGTTGGTTAGAAAGGTAATACCGAGATTTGGGTCCGAAATCTGTTGTGGTATCAGTTAAAAGTGAAATGGATTCATGAATGGTTGACCTGAGAGATGGGTTCGATATATCGCGTGTCTGGTTGCCGTGGGCATGATATGGAGGTGTTGGAATAAGACTCTATCTAATGAAAGAGGTTTTCAGCTAGTATTTGGTGATTGTGGCCAGTTGTTGTGATTAGAGACTATCGTCTCGAGTGGTTGGGTTGTGTGATACATCATATGATCTCACCCGGAGTGGTGAGTATGGCTTATTGCAGTGGATTCTAGTGTATCCTGAGTACATGAATGGGATTAGCAATTGGTATATGATTTCAGAAAGTGCAATGTGGTTTATGGTTAAGATGGTCTGTGAGATTTCAGCTGTATGGTGTTTTCGGACTTGCGTGAGATAGGGTGACGTATGATCGCCCGAATATATGCTGGGTAAGGTCATTCAGCTATTGAGTTGCTTCTAGTACCACTCTAGTACGCTCGAGGACGAGCGTTTGTTTAAGTTGGGGAGAATGTAACGACCCGGCCCGTCGTTACGGGAATTACCACCCCGTTATGTTGAAATTGTATGTTTTATGCTTTATTATCAAGTGTTAAAGTCTATCGGGTGAGTTAGGAGTGATTTGGATTGGAAATGAGGCATATAGCCTTTGTGAAAGAAACTTGAATAAGGAAAGTCAACCCGGAGTTGACTATTTGGTTATAGGGATCGGAATCGGATTCTGATGATTCGGTTAGTTCCGGGAGGTGATTTGTGACTTAGGGGAGCGATCGGAATTGAATTTGGAGGCCGGTGTAGAAATAGGCTTGAATTGGCTAAGGTTGAATTTTGGCGAAATCCGAACGGTAGGTGAGATTTTGATCCGGGAGTCGGAATGGAGTTCCGACAGTTGCAGTAGCTCCGTTAGGTGATTTTGGATGTGCCTGCAAAATTTCAGGTCATTCGGACGTCGTTTGGTCGGGTTTTTGATTGAATATGTAATTTGGAATGTTTTAAGGAATTTAGGCTTGAATCCGTGGTTAATTGGTGATTTTGATGTTTAGGATGGTGTTTTTATGATTGGAATAAGTTCGAATAAGGAATTAGGATGTGTTGGTGTGTTTGAATGAGGTCCGGGGGGCCTCGGGGTGTTTTCGGATGGTTAATCGGGGGAAATATGGAAAATTGCAGAACTTGTGTTCTGGTTCTGTTGTTTCCGCTCCTGCGGAATTTTGGACGCAGGAGCGTGTCCGCAGAAGCGGACGAGATGCGCAGGAGCGGGTCGTTTCGCAGAAGCGGACGCCTTTCCGCTGAAGCGGGGTCGCTGGTGCGACCCAATGATCGCAGAAGCGGACGAGGGAAATTGGGGCATGGTCCGCAGAAGCGGACGTTTTTCCGCTTGGGCGATACCGCAGAAGCGGTCGGTGATGCGCAGAGGCGGACGAGTCCGCAGAAGCGGGAGCTTCTTCGCAGAAGCGGGTCCGCTTAAGCGGCCCTTTGTTCGCAGAAGCGGAAATGGCCGGCTAGGCCTGGAACCGCTGAAGCGACCCTTTGGTCGCGGATACGGGAGCGTAGAAGCGGAAAATGTTCCGCAGAAGCGAAAATCGCTGTAAGTAAGTGTATCAGGAGTTAGAAAAATTTCAGAACATTTAACACATTTTGGGTCTCGGCTTAAGGGCGATTTTGGGCGATTTTGAGGAGAAAATCAAGGGAAATCATCAGGTAATCAACTACGAACTCATATTATGATTAGTATTGATAATATTACGCAATTATATCATGAAAATGGAGGAATTTGGAGTAATTTATGGAGGATTTAGCCCTAGTCTTGGACTTTAGAAAATCAAGGTTTTGAATGGGCAAATGGAGTCCGATTTTGGTAAAATTGATATGCTTAGACTCGTATTGAGACGAGGGTTCCGGAAATGTGAATTTCGTAAATTTTCGGAATGTGGGCCGGGGCTCGGGTTTTGACAACTTTGGGAATTTTGATGTAAATTGAGTTGTATTGATTGGGTGTCGTCCCATTGGCCTAAATTGTTGTATTTTTACTGTATTTGATCAGATTCTACGCGTGCGGAGCTTGATTCTCGTGGCAAGGGCATTGCGGAATAGTCGTCGCGCTGTATTGAGGTGAGTAATAGATGTGGGTGATGACCGGCGGGTTCGAAACCCCGGTATACCACTTTGTGACGCTGTATAGCGGCGAGACACGCACACTCTTGAGAGTGCGGGGTCGATCATGAGCTGGAGACTACATATTAGTCCAACCTGTTGATATTGTATTATTGGCTATTCTAGAGCCGTCGAACCTCCTTCTCGGATGGTTGCATATATGTATATATATATTGTGATAATGGCCACTCTTGAGCCGAGGAACCCCCTTCTTGGGCGGTTGAGTATACATGTGGGCCGTGAGCCAGTTATTGGATCCCGCGAGGATCGTTATCATTGTCTTATCACATAGACATGCTAGTTTACTACTAGTCCGCAGCTATTTTTGGTTATTATGCTAAGTTCCAATCTCTGGAACTTGATATTACTGTTTTCCAACTGAAAAATGATAAAAGAGTTTTCAAAAACTACTTTTAAGCCTGCGAGGCTGTATCTGCATATTAGCTGACTAGTAGTGGATCGGGCTGCACGCCGCAGCGAGATATATGTTGGATCGGACTGCACGCCGCAGGGATATCTCTATGAGATGTGCTTGGGCTGTAGGAGCCCTCCGGAGTCTGAACCCCCACAGTGAGCACGGGTACCCAAAATTGGAGTCGGGCTACACGCCGTAGCGGTCATATCATGCATTGCATTGCATTTAGCTACATCCGCTAGCTGTTATGCTATTTATTGGTATTTGTTGGTACATGTACAGTGAATATTGATTCTATGACAGGGTAGCTGATTATAGCTTTACATAGTGCTTTATTGCGGATTTCTTATCTGCGCTGTCTTACTCTTGTTTATTACCACTGAGTCTGGCGGTACTCATTTTACTCCCTGCACCTTGTGTGCAGATCCAGGTACCTCTCAGCAGTGATCCAGTAGCTGTGCGAGGCGACGTTTGTGGATATTCGAGGTAGGTGCAGAGTCCGCAGGACCCGACATTCCTTCCTACTGTCTTTTGATTTTGTATTGACATTTCTTTCCGCACTTGGTATTTTGTAAACCCTTATACACTCATGTTCAGTAGATGCTCATGACTCTTGACCCTTGGACTATGGGAGTTGATGTATTATGGGACTTGGTTCCCCGTTTTCGTTACATGTATCGCTGTTATTTCTTGAATTAATTTGTTTAAATGGGTTAAAGAGAGCTTCTAGCTCCGTGGTTGATATGGATTGGTCAGGCTGGCTTAGCAAGGTGCTGGGCGCCATCATGACCGGATATGGGGTCGTGACACGAAGCCTCTGCTGTTGAATTGCTATTTAATGACTGTCATATTCTAGATAGTTTTCTGTAATTTGATTGCTTGTTCGTTGTAGGTAAAATCCTATGATCATTTTTGAGTGTTTATTGCTCGTGAACTATTAAGCAAATTCGTGTGATCATGTGAATCCAAGGATTATTTGTTTTTCATTTGGCTTGGTTTGTGTTAACAATGTAATGTAGGATAGCGTAGGGTAACTCAAAATCGTGTTTAGTAGTTATAAAAATATAATAATAAAGTTCAAATAAATTGTTGTCCTTGTATACTATTTCAATATGTCTAATTATGAGATACTGAGCCATTTTGGGGAAATAATGTTAATTTGAATAGCATGCTAAATAACTTTAGGTTTCAAATGTCGGTGATTGATGTTAGTTTTAATTCAATGGTTGTAAAAAGAACAAGTTCCAAATGATTTTGGGTTTCATACAGTTAACTCCAATAGACTAGTTCATATAATAATGTGAGCTTGAAATAGTTTGAGAATATTTAGTTTATCTTGTTGTCAAATTCAGGTTCTTCTTTTAAACTTTCAACTTTAGTAATATGCACCAATAAACAAAGGAATAAGAAAATGTAACCGTGAAATAAAAATATAAATGGACGTTCAAATAAATTGTTGGCCTGCCAGTATGCGTACTTAGGTTCTGATTTCTAACGGGTTGCGTTCATGACTCAATTTTAATAATTTTTAAACCATGCAATCAACTAGGATTTTTATTTTAAGAAACAAGATAAATTGAAAATCATAGTCACTTTAGGACCTTTAAATAAAATATGAGACGAGCCTCACCAAATAAAAAGCACAAACTGCGGGGCCCTTATTAAATTGTATATATAAAGATACTTAGATTTCGAGACGGGCGTTTAGCAAATTTTATGGCCTTCCCAAAATAATAATGTGCTATTATCTTTAAGCACACTTTTAATAATTTACTTTCTTAAACTCGGATGCACATTTACGTGACCCAAATCCAAAATCTCGACGGAGTCGAAATATGTCAATAGCCACGGGTACATTGATGTAACGTGATTCGAGATATATTTTCACGATGTCACAATTCTCATTAAAAATAATAATAAAGTGGTAAATGATCTCTAAAATTGTACTATAGGATAATATGTATTAAAATCAGATATTAATCCATTTATAACAGTTTAAGCGACCGTGCTAGAACCACGGGATCCAAGGGTGCCAAACATCTTCCCTCGAGTCAACAAAATTCCTTACTTAGTGTGACGACCCGGCCTGTCGTCATGGGAATTACCACCCCGTTATGTTGAAATTTCATGTTTTATGCTTTTATATCAGTGTTAGAGTCTATCGGGTGAGTTAGGAGTGAATTTGGATTGAAAATGAGGCATATAACATTTTTGAAGGAAACTTGAATATGGAAAGTCAACTCGGAGTTGACTATTTGGTTAGAGGGCTCAAAATTGGATTCTGATGATTTGATTAGTTTCAGGAGGTGATTTGTGACTTAGGGGAGCGAGCGTAATTGAATTTGGAGGCCCGGTGTAAAAATAGGCTTGAATTGGCTAAGGTTGAATATTGGCGAAATCCGAACGGTAGGTGAGATTTTGATCCGGGGGTCGGAATGGAATTCCAATAGTTGTAGTAGCTCCGTTAGGTGATTTTGGATGTTCCTGCAAAATTTCAGGTCATTCGGACGTCGTTTGATCGGGTTTTTGATCGAATGTGTAACTCGAAAAGTTTTAAGAAATTTAGGCTTGAATCCGTGGGTAATTGGTGATTTTGATGTTTAGGATGGTGTTTTTATGATTGGAACAAGTTCGAATAAGGAATTAGGATGTGTTGGTGTGTTTGGATGAGGTCCCGGGGGCCTCGGGGTGTTTTCGGATGGTTAAACGGGAGAAAATGTGGAAAATTGCAGACTTGTGTTCTGGTTCTGTGGTTTTCGCTCATGCGGAAATGGGAGCGCAGGAGCGAGTCCGCAGGAGCGGACAAGAAGGCGTAGAAGCGAGATAGACCGATGAAGCGGAGCCTGGCCCGCAGGAGCAGCTTCGCTGAAGCGAGTGGGCGATCGCAGAAGCGGTCCTGGTGGTGTGATGGAGAAGTCCGCAGAAACGGATTGGTGGTCGCATAGGCGAGTCCGCAGGAGCGGACTCCTGTCCGCAGAAGCGGGAAAGACCGCAGAGGCGGAGAGTATTCCGCAAAAGCGGTTCCGTAGGGGCGGAAAATGGTCCGCAGAAGCGAAAATCGCAGTGAGTTAATTGTATCAGAAGTTAGAAATTTCAGAAAATATTTCACACATTTGGGTCTCGGCTTTAGAGGCGATTTGGGCGATTTTGAAGAGAAAATCAAGGGAAATCATCAGGTAATCAACTATGGACTTGAACTATGATTAGTAATGATAATATTATGCAATTATATCATGAAAATGGAGGAATTTGGGGTGATTCATGGAAGATTTAACCCTGGCTTGAACTTTAGAAAATCAAGGTTTTGAATGGGCAAATGAAGTCCGAATTTGGTAAAATTGATATGCTTAGACTCGTATTGAGATGAGGGTTCCGAATATGTGACTTTTGTAATTTTTCGTCAAGCGTACCGAAAGTCGGGTTTTGGCAACTTTGCCATTTTTGGTGTAAATCAAGTTGTATTGATTGGGTGTCATCCCATTGGCCTAATTTGTTGTATTTCTGTTGTATTTGATCAGATTCTACGCGTGCGAAGCTTGATTCTTGTGGCAAGGGCATTGCGGAGTAGTCGTCACGCTGTATTGAGGTGAGTAATAGATGTGGGTGATGACCAGCGGGTTCGAACCCCCGGTATACCACTTTGTGACACTGTATAGCGGCGAGACACGTACTCTCTTGTGAGTGCAGGGTCGATTATGATTTGGGACTATGGCTTAGTCCAACTTGCTGATACTGTGTTATGATATTAGGCTATTCATGAGCCGTCGAACCTCCTTCTCGGATGGTTGCATACTATACTGTGATATTGGCTACTCTTGAGCCGTTGAACCCCCTTCTTGGGTGGTTGAGTATACTTGTGGGCCGTGAGCCAGTTATTGGATCCCGCGAGGATCGTTATCATTGTCTTATCATATTGACATGTTAGTTACTACCAGTCCGTAGCTATTTCTGTTATCATGCTATTTCCAATCTCTGGAACTTTGATATTACTATTTTCAACTGAAAAATGATAAATGAGTTTTCAAAATCATTTTTGAGCCTGCGAGGCTGCATTTGCATATTAGCTGACTGGTAGTGGATCGAGCTGCGCGCCGCAGCGGTATACATGTTGGATCGGACTGCACACCGTAGTAATATTGTGCTTGGGCTGTAGGAGCCCCTCCGGAGTCTAAACCCCCACAGTGAGCACGGGTACCCAAATTGGATCGGCCTACGCGCCCTAGCGGTCATATCATGCATTGCATTGCATTTAGCTACATCCGCTAGTTGTTATATTGTTTTACTGGTACTTGTTGGTACATGTACAGTTGATATTGATTCTGTGACAGGGTATTTGTTTACAGCTTTACATAATGCTTTATTGCGGATTTCTTATCTGCGCTGTCTTACCCCTGTTTGTTACCATTGAGTCTGGCAGTACTCATTTTACTCCCTGCACCGTGTGTGCAGATCCAGGTACCTCTCAGCAGTGATCCAGTAGTTGTGCGAGGCGGCATTTGTGGGATATATGAGGTAGCTGCAGAGTCCGCAGGACCCGATATTCCTTCTTACTGTCTTTTGACTCTGTATTGATGTTTCTTTCCGTACTTGGTATCTTGTAAACCATTATATACTTATGTTCATTAGAGGCTCATGACTCTTGACCCTTCGGTCTATAGGAGTTGATATGTGTTGGGACTAGTTCCCCGTTTTCGATATATATGTCACTATTGTTTTATGATTTGATATGTTAAAAATGGGATAAAACGAGCTCCTAGCTCTGTTGTTTTTATTGATTGGTCGGGCTGGCCTAGCAGTGTGTTGGGCGCCATCACGACCGGATTTGGGGTCGTGACAAGTTGGTATCAGAGCCTAGGTTTACTAGGCCTCATGAGTCTTGAGCCGGTTGGTAGAGTCTTGTGGATCGGTACGGGGACGCCTGTACTTATCCTCGGGAGGCTGCAAACCTTTAGGAAACACTTCACATTTCTTGAAATTCTTATCGTGCGTACTTGATTCAGCTTGAGATATAATTCTTGGAAATTCCTTCCACACGTCTGTGTACGCATCGAGCGCTCAGTAATGTAATTGCCTTATGGCTTGTGATTTCCTCGAACGAGGGGCGAGATATAATCTCTGTGAGTTCATGTTGGTCCAGTCAGGATGACTTGAGGCTGGACCTTGTTTATGACTTGAGCATCGAGGTGCAGGTGCTGATTTTCTGAGTGGTGGCAATAGATAATGTATTGAGGGTTTGAAACCCCATATTTGCACTATACAGTGCTGTGCTGAGATGGAACATGTGTTATGTGACAAGTGTGGTGGTATTGCGACTGGGGATTTGGACTGGATCCTTCCCGATTGATAGATTACTGTGTATAATGACTGAGAGTGGCTTATATCTATGTATTTAGGCTGGTAGCCATGTTTGGGGCCTTGTGCCGATCTGTAGAGTATTAGGGAGGCTTACTAATAGATGAGCTGTTAATTGTCCGACTGTTATCTAAACTGTTGTGTAGCTCCGACCTATGGGCGTGGTGAATATTTACCATATCTCTTAATTGGAAGGTAAAGTGCCTTATGTGTAGTGGAACGAGTTCAAACTCGGGAAGACTAAAGTGATTATGCTATGTGTATCCTGGTGGAAGGTATTGTGCTGAAATGCTAAATTGAGGCGAGGTAGGTGGGTTGATTCTCATGTGTAATTGAAAGGTAGTTGATATGTGTTACAATTCGAGTAGGTACAACGCATTTTCATGTACCAATTATGATGATATGATTTGTGTAGTATTGAGACTAATGTTGTCGATATGCATTGTGATGTCTTGTTGAGTTGTGAATGTATTGCTAGGATGGTTTTGGTGATTTTCTGGCAGGTGGATAGTCCAATTTACAAAGGAAACTCTGCCGAAATTTTTGGAAAATTTGGGACTTAGAAAAGATTTTTGTCACCTAAAGAGTAGGCGTAACTGTTGTGTGTGATTGAATGCAAGAATTGCAAAAAAATTAATATTTCTGATGATTCGAACCTCCGCTGAAGCTTGTAAATAACTTGAGTTTAATCTAACTAGAACTTTGTTGCATCATTTGAGTAAGAAAGCTATGAGTGGCTAAAAGTGCTTTGATGTATGACTCCGAGCTAAGTTGGGGAGGTTGTTATTGATTAACTTATTGCACTATCGTGTGCTGTGTTGGCTCTGTCTCTAGGCATGTTGGGAAATTTTGATAAAGGCTTATGGTGCTTCGTAGATTTGAAGAAATACTAGGATGTTGTGAACTTGTGTTATATTATGTGAATGATGAGGATTCTATGTAACCGTATGGGAAGGTAATGATAACGAATTCAAATAGCAGAAAGTTCTCCAAAATAATGTATTATAGAATGTGGTACTTCTGGGAAACATTGAGAGAGTATTAAGTGGCCTTTGTGTCTTAGACCGTGTGGCCTTATGTACGAGTCTTGTGTGGTAACATGAGTTGATGTATTATGGTGCTACAGTAATGTCTAATATTAAATTAAGGATGAATCAGAAAGGAAACTGGGTAAATGGATCAACTTGTTAATCAACCGAAACGGTATGTAAAGGAATACGATTAATTCCTGGTATATGTTTGGAGTAATGAGTGTGAGCACGTGATTTTTTTCCTATATGAGAATTACTCCCAAAAATTCAAAATAGAAGAGTTTTGTGTTGTTTGCAATTGTTGTGAAATTAGTGTCATTTTTAAAAATAATGACAATAGGTTTAGGGTTTAGGGTTTAGGGTTTAGGGCTTAGGGTTTAGGGTTTGGGGTTTAGGGTTTGGAGTTTAGGGTTTGGGGTTTGGGGTTTGGGGTTTGGGGTTTTGGGGTTTTGGGGTTTGGGGTTTGGGGTTTTGGGGTTTTGGGGTTTTGGGTTTCAGGTTTAGGGTTTAGGGTTTAGGGTTTAGGGTTTAGGGTTTAGGGTTTAGGGTTTAGGGTTTTAGGGTTTTAGGGTTTAGGGTTTAGGGTTTGAGGGTTTAGGGTTTAGGGTTTAGGGTTTAGGGTTTAGGGTTTAGGGTTTTGGGTTTTAGGGTTTTAGGGTTTTAGGGTTTAGGGTTTAGGGTTTAGGGTTTAGGGTTTTAGGGTTTTAGGGTTTTTGGCTCTGTCTCTAGGCATGTTGGGAAATTTTGATAAAGGGTTATGGTGCTTCGTAGATTTGAAGAAATACTAGGATGTTGTGAACTTGTGTTATATTATGTGAATGATGAGGATTCTATGTAACCGTATGGGAAGGTAATGATAACGAATTCAAATCGCAGAAAGTTCTCCAAAATAATGTATTATAGAATGTGGTACTTCTCGGAAACATTGAGAGAGTATTAAGTGGCCTTTGTGTCTTAGACCGTGTGGCCTTATGTACGAGTCTTGTGTGGTAACATGAGTTGATGTATTATGGTGCTACAGTAATATCTAATATTAAATTAAGGATGAATCAGAAAGGAAACTGGGTAAATGGATCAACTTGTTAATCAACCGAAACGGTATGTAAAGGAATACGATTAATTCCTGGTATATGTTTGGAGTAATGAGTGTGAGCACGTGATTTTTTCCCTATATGAGAATTACTCCCAAAAATTCAAAATAAAAGAGTTTTGTGTTGTTTGCAATTGTTGTGAAATTAGTGTCATTTTTAAAAATAATGACAATAGGTTTAGGGTTTAGGGTTTAGGGCTTAGGGCTTAGGGTTTAGGGTTTGGGGTTTAGGGTTTGGGGTTTAGGGTTTTGGGGTTTGGGGTTTGGGGTTTTGGGGTTTTGGGGTTTTGGGGTTTGGGGTTTTCGGGTTTTCGGGTTTCGGGTTTAGGGTTTCGGGTTCAGGGTTTCGGGTTCAGGGTTTCGGGTTTAGGGTTTCCGGGTTTTAGGGTTTCCGAGTTTTTTTTTTTTTTTTTTTTGAAATCCACTAGGCAGGGCCTAGGGCTAGTTTTTTATAAATAAAATAAACCAAAACAATACCAACAATTTGTCCCGAAATGTAAAATGGCGGAAGTAAAAATTGTATGCTACATAATACCTATGATCAAAATTAAACATAATGTTTAAAATTGATCTCACATGATGACTATTAAAAATTTGAAATAGAACTAGCCCTATTAATGTATTAGAAATGATCCAGTAGCCCAATTTTGCATTTTGTCCAGCTAAGCCTTGAGTTGCATGTAATTGGGCCAGTATTGCAGCCCCAGTCCTTCCCGTGCGTAGCCCACCTCTCCATATAAAATATTTACTCACTTTTGTTCTCCACTGGGCCGAAAAGGCCCAAATCTGCTTGACTATGTCTATTCTCCTCCACATCCGGTTCTGCCATAGCCTATTATTGCAATTAGATTGCAAAATTAGCCTGATATTGCAATTAAATTGCAAAATTAGCCGTTTCAGAAATCTCCATGCAAAGAGACACGTGGTTAATACCAATTCATTTACGCGCCAGTTATGTCGTTTGGCTTTCCAATTTTCTGACTCTCCAAGATCAGCAGCATAGGAAATGCCGAAAAACCAAAAGACTCTATGAAATCTCTCTGCTTCATCCCTGTCTCCAGCTATATTCCGCCCGTGAATGTTGTTTGATCCTGCCATTATTGCTTTTACCTGCTCATGTGTGTTCAAATGTGAGTATGTCTTCGTCCCAAGAAGTTCCTTATCCATTTGAGTATCTCCCATGTCCCTTTCTTCTCCTTTCCATCTCCTCATAATGTTATTTGTTTTTTGATGTATGTCGAGCAGAAATTGGATATCTTGCTGCCCCTGATTATCCTCTTTGTCTTCAACTGTGAGAGCCTATTCGTCTGTTGCGTTGAGTATGCAATGCCCTGGCCTGTGGAGATTTGGAAGACTAGCTGCTAGAGTCGCCCCAGAGATGAGCTGCCTGTGGATTTTGCAGACAAAATTTCGAGTACCCGACTTCTTTCTTTGTTTATGTTTTTTCTTGAAAAATCTCCTCTGTATATGCCTTTCTTGTTTGCTTTTATTTGCTGTTTTAATTCCCACATTATGAACTAATGTTACTGTGCCATTCCGTGTATCAAATTTATACCCTATGTCTAAATCGTCTCCGGTGGATTGAGTACTAAGTACTAATACCACCACCTGGAGCTTCTTTAGCCAATAGAGTATATGTAGTTTTGCCCAAATTTCTTTATTTGAATCTTGTGTTTCCCTTGTGACTTTGAGTCTGAGTCTCTGCATGTACTTAAGAAAGTATCGCCTCTTGTGTTTTGTTGCACTTTTCCCTTTATGCATCATCCAATAAAAATCCTTGGAGAGTGGATTTTTATTGTCTGCATCTTGTGATCTTATAGCCTTCCCTTTATGAAGTATCTTGCATTTTCTTATGTTATCTCCCTGTTGCTTCATCCAACTAAATTTTTCCAACATATAGAATTTAGTTGTCAGCAATCTGAATGTTTGTTGCTGCTTTAGAAGTTCACTTATTATAACTATAAGTAATCTCCCGCTTGTACTAATGTTTGGATGTAACTGTATTCCATTGGGTTGAATGCAAAGCATTAATACCACCAATAAGACTACAATCACATCACAGAACAATAGCTTGAATGAAATACCTGCAAAACAACACACACATTTGAAATTGGCCATCTCCATGTTTTTCTCCCAAATGATTTGAATATGCTGGCCAGTTGAGATTATCTTTGTATTTTCCATCTTATCCTCCTCCTTTAGGATTTGGATATCTGATTGTTGACTTCTAGGTATGCATGTCTGCACTTGCACTTCCTTGCAGTATGTTGTGATTTCATTATAAGTCATTCCAGTTGACTTATATGAATCACTTTGGTTCTGTCCACTTCTCTTAGGCATTCTGACCAGAACTCTTATTTTCTTATTTGTCATTTTTACAACTGAAAACCACCAGCTCCTCTTCAAGATACAAGTGTTTAAGTGTAATATCCATCCAATGGAATGAGTGCTTAGCACTAATACCACCAATTGGATTTCAATTAGCACATAAAACACCTGTATACAACTGTTACCTGCAAAATTAAAAAACATGTTAGATAAAATCATCATGCACTCCTCCATAGTGATTTGAACATGGTGTTCCAATGTTGAGTTATTAAGTAGCTCCATTCCTTTTGAAACTCCTTCTATTGCCTCCCCTATCTTCTTGCTACCTTTACTCTTAGGTACGGACATTGAAGTTTATCACTGTTCACAATTTTCCTGCCTTGAATATCTAGGTCCTGAAAATTATCACATTCCATTGGTCCAATGTCAAGGGCATAATTGCTAGGTGATCAGCCAATTTATTACCCTCTCTTAATGTATGTGCCACTTTCAAATTACATCTGGTCATTAACTTCTTGATCTCCTCCATATCTTCAGCAATGAACCATGGTGGTTTCCACTCATCCATCATTATATTTTTAGCCAACATTGAATCTGTGTGAAGTTCTATAAGAATGTAGTCATGTGCAACACAATATGTTAGTGCTTCAAGAATTGCCTTCACCTCTGCCTCAGTGTTTGTACCCTCTTCTATTTCTTTGCCACAAGCATATAAGACATCCCCTTCATCATTTCTAATAACAAAACCAATAGAACTCCTACCCGGATTGCCTCTAGAAGCCCCATCTGTATTGACCTTCACCCATCCTTGCTCAGGCAATTCCCATAAAACCTTAGTATATTTCAACTTTGGTTTATACTGTTCCATTGTGTGAATTAAATCTGGCCACTTATGAGGTACATTCTGCAAACTAGGCTTCCTGTATTTTACCAGATATTGCAAAGTAGTTGATATCTGATATATCACTCTATTCACTGATACAACTTCACCATATTTATATGAGTTTCTCCTCTTCCATAGTTCCCAGACTATAATTGATGGTAATGCCTGCATAATTGGTTTTAATCTAGGAATCACCTGGGCTGTCCAACATCTCACAATGGCTTGATGCAAATTTAAAACTTCAACATTAATGCCTGCATTAGATAGAAAATATTTCCAGACTTTCCTAGCAGCATATGAAGTAAAGAAAAGGTGATTTAAAGTTTCCTCATGTGGTAATACACAACACCAGACATCTAGAAGCCATTGCAATCCCTACTCTCTTAAGAAAATCATCTAATGGTATCCTGTTTTTCCAAACTTTCCACATAAAGAAAGACACCTTAAATGGAAGACCTGTGATCCATATCATCTTGTATGCATTGGCTGGTTCTTTTCTTCTCCTGATATACTCCCATGCTGACTTCACAGTGAATTCACCCCTTGTTTCCAGCATCCAAACAGGTTTATCTATTTCCATAATTTCTCCAGGTGGCTTGATATTCTGCAAAATGTGTTCAGCTAAGTCATCAGGTAACAGTTGTCTTAGCAACTGTTCATTCCATCTCCCATCCTGAACAACTTCTTCAACATTTTGAATAGTTTCATCACAGTAAAAGTCTAGTGGAGTAATAAAATACAGTGCACCAAGACCAGTCCAGTTTGCAAACCAAAATAAAGATGATCCTATTCTAGGCTGCCATAGAATTTGGTGTTCTATAAGATCTCTACACTCCAACATCTTCCTCCATATGTGTGAACCTTCTCTCCAAGGTACTACAATAGGATTCATCTTTTTACAGTATTTTTGGCACATAAAAGCACTCCATAATGATGGTTTAGTCCTGAAGTTCCACCATAGCTTACAAAAGAGAGCTTTTGCTACATCATGCAAAGACCTAAAGCCTACCCCCCCTTCTTCTTTTGGTAGACAGAGTGTTTCCCATGATGCCCAATGTCTCTTACCACCTTCAATTGAATTACTCCAAAAGAATCTTGCCATACATTTATGCAACTTATTAATAACAAAAGCTGGTGCATTCACTGCAGATAGTAGATGTATAGGCATGCTTTGCAATACATGAGCAATCAAAATAGCTCTCCCTCCAATAGATAACATTCTTCCTTTCCATGACTGCATTTTATCCAATACTTTGTTCATCAGATCATTATAATACTCCATCTTCCTTCTTGCATAAAATATAGGACACCCAAGGTATGTAAATGGAAAATCCTGCTTCTTTATTCCAGTCACCCTTTCTACCTTAGATACAACTGATTGTTCTGTAAGGTGGTGCATATAGATTGCAGATTTGGCTTTATTGATTACCTGTCCTGAAGCTGTTTCATAATCTGTCAATATACCCATAATAAGCTTCAGTGAAGTCTCATCCGAAGATGAAAATATGATGGTATCATCTGCATATGATAAATGATTAATCTTAGGACTCCATTTGGGGAGTCCAAAACCACAGAACTGCCTGTTAGAGTGTAGAGAGTTCAATCCTCTTGAGAGAGCTTCAGTTGCTAGAATAAATAAGGTAGGAGATAGAGGATCTCCTTGCTTTACTCCTCTAGTTGACTTAAAAAATCCATGTGGCTGTCCATTGATCAAAACTGAATACCAGTTGTTAGAAATCAATCCAAACACCCAGCCAATGAATCTTTCATTGAAACCCATTTTCCTCAATACTTTAGATAGGAAAATCCAAGATAGCCTGTCATATGCCTTCATCATATCTAGCTTAATTATCACATTTGGCCCTGCCTTGGTTCTAAGTCTTATATCTGTAACAATCTCCTGTGTTAGCAGCACATTTTCAACTATACTTCTACCTTTTACAAAGCCAGCCTGTTCATTGGAGATTAGATTAGGCAGAATCCCTACCATTCTCTCATGTATGACTCTTGAAAAGACCTTATTGATGAAATTACTGAGACTAATTGGCCTCATATCTGAGAATGTGTTGACTTCCTTTTTTTTGGGCAATAAGACTAGATTCGTATGTGTAATAAATCTAGGAAGCTCTTGCCCATTAAAGAATGCTTTTATCATCTCCACTATATCATCCTCTATTATGTCCCAGCAAGAGTGGAAGAAACTACCATTAAAACCATCTGGACCTCCAGTACTGTCAGGATTAAGGCCAAAAACAGCATGTTTGATCTCCTCTCTAGTTGGTTGTCTCAACAAATTCTGATTTTGCTCCATGCTTATCATCTGAGGGACATGATTAATAATGCTAAAATCATTTGGGATAGTGTCCTCAAAGAACTGTTTCTGAAAAAATTCCACAGCTTCATTAGCCATATCCTCCTGTGTATCTACCCATATTCCAGCTGAGTTTTGAATTCTTTTCAATTGCAACCTCTTTCTTCTCCCATTTACTTGAGCATGAAAAAATTTCGTATTTCTATCTCCATCACTAAACCACTGCATACCTGATTTTTGTTTCCAGAACTTTTCTTCCAAATCTAAGAAACGAAAGAGTTCAGCTTGAACCTTCTGGAGCCTTTCTCTGTTTTGCATTGTGGGATTAACCTCAAATTGAGCTTCATGAACTCTAACTACCTCCTCTAGGCTAGCAATTTTTTTGAAAATGTCACCAAAAGTGTCTCTACTCCATTTAGATAATGCTCCCTTTAGTTTCTTTAGCTTGTGATTAAACAGTATAAAAGGACTAGCATGAAAGTTTAGGGTTTCGGGTTTAGGGTTTCGGGTTTAGGGTTTAGGGTTTAGGGTTTAGGGTTTAGGGTTTAGGGTTTTGGGTTTAAGGGTTTAGGGGTTAAGGGTTTAGGGGTTTTAGGGTTTAGGGTTTAGGGTTTAGGGTTTAGGGTTTTAGGGTTTTAGGGTTTAGGGTTTAGGGTTTAGGGTTTAGGGTTTAGGGTTTTGGGATTTAGGGTTTTGGGGTTTAGGGTTTAGGGTTTGGGGTTTAGGGTTTGGGTTTGGGGTTTTGGGTTTGGGGTTTAGGGTTTGGGGTTTTGGGTTTGGGGTTTTGGGTTTGGGGTTTAGGGTTTAGGGTTTAGGGTTTAGGGTTTAGAATTTGGGGTTTAGGGTTTTGGGGTTTTGGGGTTTGGGGTTTGGGGTTTGGGGTTTGGGGTTGGGGTTTGGGGTTTGGGGTTTGGGGTTTAGGGTTTGGGGTTTTGGGGTTTGGGGTTTGGGGTTTGGGGTTTGGGGTTTGGGGTTTGGGGTTTAGGGTTTAGGGTTTAGGGTTTTAGGGTTTAGGGTTTAGGGTTTAGGGTTTTGGGTTTTAGGGTTTAGGGTTTTGGGTTTTAGGGTTTAGGGTTTAGGGTTTTAGGGTTTAGGGTTTAGGGTTTTAGGGTTTAGGGTTTTAGGGTTTAGGGTTTAGGTTTTAGGGTTTTAGGGTTTAGGGTTTAGGGTTTAGGGTTTAGGTTTTAGGGTTTTAGGGTTTAGGGTTTTAGGGTTTTAGGGTTTAGGGTTTTAGGGTTTAGGGTTTAGGGTTTAGGGTTTTAGGGT
This sequence comes from Nicotiana noctiflora, assembly GCA_032618575.1. Taxonomy (NCBI): domain Eukaryota; kingdom Viridiplantae; phylum Streptophyta; class Magnoliopsida; order Solanales; family Solanaceae; genus Nicotiana; species Nicotiana noctiflora. Next base: position 8,755 of record JASVEL010002686.1, on the reverse strand, counting down.
TTTAGGGTTTAGGGTTTAGGGTTTTAGGGTTTAGGGTTTAGGGTTTAGGGTTTAGGGTTTAGGGTTTGTCATCGTACTCACCTTCCCACTCTTCTTAATTAGACTCAATGTCTTCCATGGCACTTTCATGTTCACCCTCATGCATTTCATTGTTATTTCCGGTTGATATCATGAGCTGTCCGGATTCTCCTCCATAATCTCCATATGATTCAACTGAATTTGAGGGGACCTCATATACGGATGTATTTAGCGCAACCAACGGTTGTTTCACTATACTTTCCTTCATCATCATCTCATGTTGCGCGTCCTTGATGATTTTTTCCACATTAGGATTGGAAAAATGTAAAGTAGGCGCATTGGAACTATGAGCTTGGATGGTTGTGACTATGTTTTTCTTTGAAACAGTAGCGTCCATATTTACATGTTGCGTTTCAAGTGCTTCAGCTGCTCCATCATCAGTCACATTCCCATTAGCAACAATTATTTCCTCATGTGATTGTGCTTCATTTATATGCAAGTTATTAATACTTTGAACACACAAAGGTGTGACAACAGTATCGAAAAGCACTGCTTCTTCATTATGTTTTTCCTCGTGCCTTTGAGCCAACCGTGCCGCGTCAAAATTGTCATTTTTGTCTAATGAGCCCACAACAATGGTTTGTGCATGTTGCTTTTCAATTCCATCATCAACTTTGGCTTTTGTCTTGCTAATATTTGAATTTGTTATTGGAAAGTCAACAATAGTAATTGGATGCTCACCTAACGTGATTGAGGGAGCAAGTGCAAACTTTTGATCATTGTTAATACACAAATGGCCCACGTTATGGCCCATGTTAGGCACAATATTTTTTCTTTTTCCAGCTGCATTTTGCTCCTTAGCCAATTTACATACGTGGCCTACCATTTTGTCCACACAAAGACTTTTGCTTCCAATTAAAAAACTGCCAGCATCATTGAATCCATGTGACTTTCCCACCTTTTCTATAGTAGTTGCGTTGCTTTCTTCCAAATGGCACCCACCGTTTTTTACCTCTATGCACTTATGCACATTTGCTTCACGTGCATTAACCTGTTCAGCATGTACCAAAGGATGATACAAAGATTGTTTTGTTGCATTTGTGGTGTCAGTACTTATCTCATATTTACTTGTAGCACCAGTAGTTTTCTCATGTGATTGTGCTATATTTGGTGTAGCAAAGTCAGTTGAGTCCACTGCTGAAGCTAACTTTCCTTGTGCCAGTACAAGGCCCACCTCATTTACCCTTGATTGCTGCACTTTATTCCCATGATGACCAATTGAGCCCACATCATCATTGTGAACATATTTTCCAGCAATTTCCAGCATGTTACCATGTCCCACATGTTTGACAATCTCCAAATTTTCGGCCACCTCCAATTCTTTTTCCATAATTTGCTGAATGTTACCATTCTTTTCATTCCAAGATGAGCCCACAGGTGTGATATTTAATTGTTGCACTCCTTTTTTGCCACTTTTTTGTCCAGATGAGTCCACACCAAAATCGTGGTGCTGCTCATTTACACCACCAAAGTCAACAATATCCTTTTCCTTTTCCTTAACCACATGTTCAAGATGGCCTACTTCCTTGACCACTGTTTGATCGTCTCTGTCACCAATATTATTTTTCTTTTCCACCATTGTTGCTGCAACTGGAATGTGTACATCACCATTAATAGCTTCCCCAACAACTTGTGTTGAATGACTATCTTCACACTCCAAAACTTCAACACGATTCACATTGGCCAAAACTTCAAAACGATTCACAGTAGCCATTTGTTGTACAGCTTCAGATTGCATAAAGTGTTGATCACTCACGTTTTCTATTACTGTACCAACTCCTTGCTTACCATCCTTTTTTGTTAAGTCATTAAAACTTTGCCCAACTCTTTTAGCAATTAAGTAATCCCTTGCATCCCCTTGTAGTTTTTCCATACCTGGATCATCTTCTTTATCCAAAACCTGAACAGGTGGTGCAGTTGTTACTTCATTTGCCTCTGCTTCTGTTTCTGCTTGTTTTTTCATGAATCGACACCCCCTTTCATCATGTCCTTGATGCTTGCAATAGGTGCAGTATTTAGGGAGGTTATCGTAAACTATATCTTGATAGAACACTACAGTTTTACCTGTAATTCGATCACAAATCTGCAGCTTAACCTTTTTAGGATGTTTATCCAACAGATCAATTATCACCTTAACTCTAGCCGCACTGGGTCTCGTTCTATCCTGTGTAGCCTTGTCCACTGCAAGAGCTTTTCCAACAGCTGAAGCGATCGACATTAATGATCTCTTAGCAAAGAAATTAGGCGGTAGACCTGGTAGAGAGATCCATACAACTGCCATCGACGTCTCCTCCTTCGGATTAAATCCCAACGTCCATGGGAATGTTCTGAAAAAGTATTCGTCGCCTTTCGATTTGAGATATCCAGTCGACTTTGAGAGGAAGTGAACATAGTCGTTATAGAGATCGAATCTGATTAACAAGTGATGAAACTCCAATTGCCCAACATTACAATGGCCTTGAATATCAAATTGCGACGAAATAATTTTTCTCACTTCCTGAAGATCAGGTTTTCCGTAAGAGAATTTAACAACAACTGCTTGATGCAGTCCTTCTTCCCTTATGAAGTTGTTAACTTCTTCCATGGTGAATTGGATAACTGGTTCTCCATGATCAAAAATAACAGGACACAAATCTATTTTTGACGAAGCTTGAGTAAACTGTTTTTGTTTTAATTGATCAGCATAGGACTGTTTTGGATTATTTTTGGGATCAGTATCTATTTGGTTTTGATTCAACTCTCCCACAGCCAAAGGCTGGGGAGAGATCCACGCAGCCATGGCTGCCAAGTTCAAAGAAACCGTAAGTTTAGAGAGAGAAAGAAGAGAGAAGGGAGAGCATTTTTTTTTTTTTAGCAATCCACTGGGTTTAGGGTTTAGGGTTTTAGGGTTTAGGTTTTTTTTTTTTTTTTTTTTTTAAATCCACTAGGCATAGCCTAGGGCTAGTTTTTTATTAATAACATAAAAGAAAAGAAAATTACAACAAATAGGAGAAGTACAATAAGGTGGACAAAAGCGCCGTTAATGTTACCCATATAACATAGGCCGGGCTAACCTTATCGTACGATTCCTATTGAAACAAATAAAATTGTCTACGTAATTAATGTTACTACTAAGTACTCTATGACCAGGACATAAGTCCTATTACCATGATTAATCACTATGTTTAAACACACATAGCTGTTACTAATATTTGTAGAAGTAAAAATATAATTAAAAATATAAGTAGCCCATAATTCATGTAGTATACCAATTCCAGGAGCCCTTTTCTCTATAGTCTTGAACATGAAGTCCTTCGTCCAGAATAGGCCCATTTGCATTTGTCTTAATTCTGATTCCCAAACAATGCTGGACCGCAAATGTTGGCCCAAATTAGTAGCCCAGTTGAAGTAGTATAGCTGTTTCGTTTTGCCCAGTAACAAAAAATCCCAAAACTGCCTGCCCGCCTCTATTCCCTTACGTAGCCACCTCTGCGTGATCAAATTTTTGCATCCATAACCATAATTATTGCAATTAAATTGCAAAATTAGCCATATTAGCTCTCTCGATGCCTTGAACCACGTGGCTTTTACAAATTCAATTACGCGCCACTTAAGGAAATTTGTATGTCCTTTGGCTTTCCATTTGTCTGTCATTCCCAAGAGACCAGCATAGGAATTGACGATAGACCAAAAGACTCCTTGAATTCTCTCATTTTCATCCCTGTTTCCAGCTCCTTTCCGCCATTGTTTGATGGTTGACCCATTAACTTCCGCTTCTCTTTGCACCTGTGTGTTCCATTGTGAAGCCTCGTTCACTCCAGGTAATCGCCTCTTCATTTGTTTTTCTTCTTTGTTACCATTTTCTCCATTTCTTGTACTCATCAAATTTCTTGTTTTTTGATATGTCTTGAGCAAAATTTGGGTATATTGTTGCCCCTGCTTGTCTCCAATTTCATGTATTTTCTTCTTCTTCATATGGCTTGCATGTTTGTCTTTATCTGCTGCTGCTAATTCCACAGTATTTACTGATGATCCTGTCTCCTTTGAAGTTGGATTTTTATTGTCTGCTTGTTGTGATCTTTTGTGATTTCCTTTATGTAGTATCCTGTTATTTCTTCTGTTTTTCCCCTGTTGCTTCATCCAACTAGATTCCTTCGTTGAAAGAAATTTAGATGTCAGCAATTTGTGTGCACTTGGAAACTTGTATGATGTGTGTTGCTGCAAAACAACACACACATTTGAAATTGGCCATCTCTATGTTTTTCTCCCAAATGATTTGAATATGCTGGCCAGTTGAGATTATCTTTGTATTTTCCATCTTATCCTCCTCCTTTAGGATTTGGATATCTGATTGTTGACTTCTAGGTATGCATGTCTGCACTTGCACTTCCTTGCAGTATGTTGTGATTTCATTATAAGTCATTCCAGTTGACTTATATGAATCACTTTGGTTCTGTCCACTTCTCTTAGGCATTCTGAACAGAACTCTCATTTTCTTATTTCTCATTTTTACAACTGAAAACCACCAGCTCCTCTTCAAGATACAAATGTTTAAGTGTAATATCCATCCAATGGAATGAGTGCTTAGCACTGATACCACCAATTGGATTTCAATTAGCACATAAAACATCTGTATACAACTGTTACCTGCAAAATTAAAAAACATGTTAGATAAAAACATCATGCACTCCTCCATAGTGATCTGAACATGGTGTTCCAATGTTGAGTTATTAAGTAGCTCCATTCCTTTTGAAACTCCTTCTATTGCCTCCCCTAGCTTCTTGCTACCTTTACTCTTAGGTACGGACATTGAAGTTTATCACTGTTCACAATTTTCCTGCCTTGAATATCTAGGTCCTGAAAATTATCACATTCCATTGGTCCAATGTCAAGGGCATAATTGGCTAGGTGATCAGCCAATTTATTACCCTCTCTTAATGTATGTGCCACTTTCAAATTACATCTGGTCATTAACTTCTTGATCTCCTCCATATCTTCAGCAATGAACCATGGTGGTTTCCACTCATCCATCATTATATTTTTAACCAACATTGAATCTGTGTGAAGTTCTATAAGAATGTAGTCATGTGCAACACAATATGTTAGTGCTTCAAGAATTGCCTTCACCTCTGCCTTAGTGTTTGTACCCTCTTCTATTTCTTTGCCACAAGCATACAGGACATCCCCTTCATCATTTCTAATAACAAAACCAATAGAACTCCTACCCGGATTGCCTCTAGAAGCCCCATCTGTATTGACCTTCACCCATCCTTGCTCAAGCAATTCCCATAAAACCTTAGTGTATTTCAACTTTGGTTTATACTGTTCCATTGTGTGAATTAAATCTGGCCACTTATGAGGTACATTCTGCAAACTAGACTTCCTGTATTTTACCAGATATTGCAAAGTAGTTGATATCTGATATATCACTCTATTCACTGAAACAGCTTCACCATATTTATATGAGTTTCTCCTCTTCCATAGTTCCCAGACTATAATTGCTGGTAATGCCTGCATAATTGGTTTTAATCTAGGAATCACCTGGGCTGTCCAACATCTCACAATGGCTTGATGCAAATTTAAAACTTCAACATTAATGCCTGCATTAGATAGAAAATATTTCCAGACTTTCCTAGCAGCATATGAAGTAAAGAACAGGTGATTTAAAGTTTCCTCATGTGGTAATACACAACACCAGCATCTAGAAGCCATTGCAATCCCTACTTTCTTAAGAAAATCATCTAATGGTATCCTGTTTTTCCAAACTTTCCACATAAAGAAAGACACCTTAAATGGAAGACCTGTGATCCATATCATCTTGTATGCATTGGCTGGTTCTTTTCTTTTCCTGATATACTCCCATGCTGACTTCACAGTGAATTCACCCCTTGTTTCCAGCATCCAAACAGGTTTATCTATTTCCATAATTTCTCCAGGTGGCTTGATATTCTGCAAAATGTGTTCAGCTAAGTCATCAGGTAACAGTTGTCTTAGCAACTGTTCATTCCATCTCCCATCCTGAACAACTTCTTCAACATTTTGAATAGTTTCATCACAGTAAAAGTCTAGTGGAGTAATAAAATACAGTGCACCAAGACCAGTCCAGTTTGCAAACCAAAATAAAGATGATCCTATTCTAGGCTGCCATAGAATTTGGTGTTCTATAAGATCTCTACACTCCAACATCTTCCTCCATATGTGTGAACCTTCTCTCCAAGGTACTACAATAGGATTCATCTTTTTACAGTATTTTTGGCACATAAAAGCACTCCATAATGATGGTTTAGTCCTGAAGTTCCACCATAGCTTACAAAAGAGAGCTTTTGCTACATCATGCAAAGACCTAAAGCCTACCCCCCCTTCTTCTTTTGGTAGACAGAGTGTTTCCCATGATGCCCAATGTCTCTTACCACCTTCAATTGAATTACTCCAAAAGAATCTTGCCATACATTTATGCAACTTATTAATAACAAAAGCTGGTGCATTCACTGCAGATAGTAGATGTATAGGCATGCTTTGCAATACATGAGCAATCAAAATAGCTCTCCCTCCAATAGATAACATTCTTCCTTTCCATGACTGCATTTTATCCAATACTTTGTTCATCAGATCATTATAATACTCCATCTTCCTTCTTGCATAAAATATAGGACACCCAAGGTATGTAAATGGAAAATCCTGTTTCTTTATTCCAGTCACCCTTTCTACCTTAGATACAACTGATTCTTCTGTAAGGTGGTGCATATAGATTGCAGATTTGGCTTTATTGATTACCTGTCCTGAAGCTGTTTCATAATCTGTCAATATACCCATAATAAGCTTCAGTGAAGTCTCATCCGAAGATGAAAATATGATGGTATCATCTGCATATGATAAATGATTAATCTTAGGACTCCATTTGGGGAGTCCAAAACCACAGAACTGCCTGTTAGAGTGTAGAGAGTTCAATCCTCTTGAGAGAGCTTCAGTCTGCTAGAATAAATAAGGTAGGAGATAGAGGATCTCCTTGCTTTACTCCTCTAGTTGACTTAAAAAATCCATGTGGCTGTCCATTGATCAAAACTGAATACCAGTTGTTAGAAATCAATCCAAACACCCAGCCAATGAATCTTTCATTGAAACCCATTTTCCTCAATACTTTAGATAGGAAAATCCAAGATAGCCTGTCATATGCCTTCATCATATCTAGCTTAATTATCACATTTGGCCCTGCCTTGGTTCTAAGTCTTATATCTGTAACAATCTCCTGTGTTAGCAGCACATTTTCAACTATACTTCTACCTTTTACAAAGCCAGCCTGTTCATTGGAGATTAGATTAGGCAGAATCCCTATCATTCTCTCATGTATGACTCTTGAAAAGACCTTATTGATGAAATTACTGAGACTAATTGGCCTCATATCTGAGAATGTGTTGACTTCCTTTTTTTTGGGCAATAAGACTAGATTCGTATGTGTAATAAATCTAGGAAGCTCTTGCCCATTAAAGAATGCTTTTATCATCTCCACTATATCATCCTCTATTATGTCCCAGCAAGAGTGGAAGAAACTACCATTAAAACCATCTGGACCTCCAGTACTGTCAGGATTAAGGCCAAAAACAGCATGTTTGATCTCCTCTCTAGTTGGTTGTCTCACCAAATTCTGATTTTGCTCCATGCTTATCATTTGAGGGACATGATTAATAATGCTAAAATCATTTGGGATAGTGTCCTCAAAGAACTGTTTTTGAAAAAATTCCACAGCTTCATTAGCCATATCCTCCTGTGTATCTACCCATATTCCAGCTGAGTTTTGAATTCTTTTCAATTGCAACCTCTTTCTTCTCCCATTTACTTGAGCATGAAAAAATTTCGTATTTCTATCTCCATCACTAAACCACTGCATACCTGCTTTTTGTTTCCAGAACTTTTCTTCCAAATCTAAGAAACGAAAGAGTTCAGCTTGAACCTTCTGGAGCCTTTCTCTGTTTTGCATTGTGGGATTAACCTCAAATTGAGCTTCATGAACTCTAACTACCTCCTCTAGGCTAGCAATTTTTTTGAAAATGTCCCCAAAAGTGTCTCTACTCCATCTAGATAATGCTCCCTTCAGTTTCTTTAGCTTGTGATTAAACAGAATAAAAGGACTAGCATGAAAGTCAGCTTTCCAATTCTCCTGTACTACTGCTCTAAAAGACTCATGCTCAGTCCAGAATTTTAAAAATCTGAAACTCTTCTTTATAGGGACAGTAGTTGTGTCATATGTAATTAAAAGAGGACAATGATCAGATCCAGTTTTAGGTAAATGAGTAACTTCAATTCCTGGCCATAGTTGTTGAGCTTCAATGTTACCAAAAACCCTGTCCAGTCTTTTGAAAATACAATCCTCCTCTGCTCTACCATTCCACCAAGTGTATATACTCCCTTTGAAACCAAGATCATTAAGGTTGCATGTATTCATACAATGTCGAAAATCATCAACCTCATTGAGAGGAACTGGCAAACCTCCAAACCTTTCTTCCTCATCCCAAATAACATTAAAATCACCCCCCACCATCCATGGCATATTCATATCACTAGCTAAGTAGTAAAGTGAATCCCATAGTTCAATTCTTTCAAGATGATCACACCTTGCATACACTAGTGTAACCATAAATTCCTTGTCTTCTTCTGTATCATGTAGCTTCATTGTTAGCTGCTGTACTGAATCAATCTCCAC
>JASVEL010002685.1:0-34361 GCA_032618575.1 Nicotiana noctiflora | reverse complement strand
ATCACAATATATATATATGCAACCATCCGAGAAGGAGGTTCGACGGCTCTGGAATAGCCAATAATACAGTATCAACAGGTTGGACTAATATGTAGTCTCCAGTTCATGATCGACCCCGCACTCACAAGAGAGTACGTGTCTCGCCGCTATACAACGTCACAAAGTGGTATACCGGGGTTTCGAACCCGCCGGTCATCACCCACATCTATTACTCACCTCAATACCGGCGCGACGACTACTCCGCAATGCCCTTGCCACGAGAATCAAGCTCCGCACGCGTAGAATCCGATCAAATACAGTAAAAATACAACAATTTAGGCCAATGGGACGACACCCAATCAATACAACTCAATTTACATCAAAATTCCCAAAGTTGTCAAAACCCGAGCCCCGGCCCACATTCCGAAAATTTACGAAATTCATATTTCTGGAACCCTCGTCTCAATACGAGTCTAAGCATATCAATTTTACCAAATTCGGACTCCATTTGCCCATTCAAAACCTTGATTTTCTAAAGTCCAAGACTAGGGCTAAATCCTCCATAAATTACTCCAAATTCCTCCATTTTCATGATATAATTGCGTAATATTATCAATACTAATCATAATATGAGTTCGTAGTTGATTACCTGATGATTTCCCTTGATTTTCTCCTCAAAATCGCCCAAAATCGCCCTTAAGCCGAGACCCAAAATGTGTTAAATGTTCTGAAATTTTTCTAACTCCTGATACACTTACTTACAGCGATTTTCGCTTCTGCGGAACATTTTCCGCTTCTACGCTCCCGTATCCGCGACCAAAGGGTCGCTTCAGCGGTTCCAGGCCTAGCCGGCCATTTCCGCTTCTGCGAACAAAGGGCCGCTTAAGCGGACCCGCTTCTGCGGACTCGTCCGCCTCTGCGCATCACCGACCGCTTCTGCGGTATCGCCCAAGCGGAAAAACATCCGCTTCTGCGACCATGCCCCAATTTCCCTCGTCCGCTTCTGCGATCATTGGGTCGCACCAGCGACCCCGCTTCAGCGGAAAGGCGTCCGCTTCTGCGAAAAGACCCGCTCCTGCGCATCTCGTCCGCTTCTGCGGACACGCTCCTGCGTCCAAAATTCCGTAGGAGCGGAAACAACAGAACCAGAACACAAGTTCTGCAATTTTTCCATATTTTCCCCCGATTAACCATCCGAAAACACCCCGAGGCCCCCCGGACCTCATTCAAACACACCAACACATCCTAATTCCTTATTCGAACTTATTCCAATCATAAAAACACCATCCTAAACATCAAAATCACCAATTAACCACGGATTCAAGCCTAAATTCCTTAAAACATTCCAAATTACACATTCAATCAAAAACCCGACCAAACGACGTCCGAATGACCTGAAATTTTGCAGGCACATCCAAAATTATCTAACGGAGCTACTGCAACTGTCGAACTCCATTCCGACTCCCGGATCAAAATCTCACCTACCGTTCGGATTTCGCCAAAATTCAACCTTAGCCAATTCAAGCCTATTTCTACACCGGCCTCCAAATTCAATTCCGATCGCTCCCCTAAGTCACAAATCACCTCCCGGAACTAACCGAATCATCAGAATCCGATTCCGATCCCTATAACCAAATAGTCAACTCCGGGTTGACTTTCCTTATTCAAGTTTCTTTCACAAAGGCTATATGCCTCATTTTCAATCCAAATCACTCCTAAATCACACGATAAACCCTAACACTGATAATAAAGCATAAAACATATAGCCTTACATAGTGCTTTATTGCGGATTTCTTATCTGCGCTGTCTTACCCTTGTTTATTACCACTGAGTCTGGCAGTACTCATTTTACTCCCCGCACCTTGTGTGCAGATCCAGGTACCTCTCAGCAGTGATCCAGTAGCTGTGCGAGGCGACGTTTGTGGATATTCGAGGTAGCTGCAGAGTCCGCAGGACCCGATATTCCTTCTCACTGTCTCTTGATTTCATATTGACTTTTCTTTCCGCACTTGGTATCTTGTAAACCTTTATACACTCATGTTCGGTAGAGGCTCACGACTCTTGACCCTTCGGTCTATGGGAGTTGATGTATTATGGGACTTGGTTCCCCGTTTTCGTTACATATATCGCTGTTATTTCTTGAATTAATTTGCTTAAATGGGTTAAAGAGAGCTTCTAGCTCCGTGGTTGATATGGATTGGTCAGGCTGGCGATTTTATTTCACGTTTTAAATTGGAGATATACGTTCCAATGGATTTAGGATGCGTACCTGGAAATGAGATTCAATGAAGGAGAAGATTAAGTCGGCAGCAGCAGATACCAGTAACAAACAGCAGGTCTTAACAACAATTATCAACAAATAACCCCAGCTATCTCAGACAGACTAGTTTGAAAATAACCAACAAACACGGGAGATTGTCAACAGACCAATGCCCTTACCAAAACTAGTTTATTTGGATTCAACACTACTTGTAGTCAGCTTAATATACCTCTCTCTAAACTGAAAATTACCTGAAGCACTGAGAAGGCTCTCTAAAACTGATTTAACACTCCATAATTGATTAAAGAAGCCCTCAGTCCAAATGGTATTTTCTTCAGAGCCTATCTGTATCAATGTATTAGCTCTTATTATCCTAGGCTCTAAGAATCTGAAAAGTTTTTCTTTCTTCAGAATGTTTAAGTTCCTTTTATTATACTCTAATATTTTCAATCAACTTTTCCTTTCCGGATTTTTATGCCTTAGTGGATAGTTAATTATTCTCAAATTGGTCATCCCACTATTAGTTGTCTTTTAATTATTCAATCCCACTTAGAGTTGTCCCTCTTTTGACTAATCGATTAGTGCACCACTTATTACTTAGTGGCCCCCTAATTCCATTATTAACAGATTTCCCTAAGGTTAAATTATCTAAATTACCCCTTAAATTACAACAATGATTTATTATGTCCCTGGTTTTGCACCTTATCAGTTATAAACCAATCCAATTCATCAAAATCAATTAGTAATACAAGATAGGATTCAGAGTAGATCAAATAGCATCAAAGTAAACCAACAAAACAGGACAAAATCATATTGAACTACCAAGAGCAATTTTGACTGACACAAACACATGTAAATAAACTTTGAAACCACTTGCATTTCTAAATTAACCTCAGACAAAAATGAAAGAACATTAACAATAACTGAACGGGGTTCTGAAGCTGGGAATACAAGGATCAACACATAAAACATTCGACATTAACCAACTCGAAAAGAATTACTGAACTACAAACAAGAACGGATTAATCGACGAAGCTATTCAATCGACTCAATGACCTATAACATATGCTATTCAGAATAGTGATGAAAACTTGGACAGAAATGAAAATAAATCCATAGAAGGAGATGAAAATAACTGACAAAACAAAAAAACAAAAAATAAATCAAACAAAGATATAACTTAAACAGACAAACAAAAATATAGAAAAAGAAAAGAAGTAGTTAGAAAAACTCACATTTTCCCATGCTAAACAAAATACCATTCGAAATTGATTTCTAGTTAGCCTGATATGACTATTTTGTCAGAAACAAGCCTATAATACTAACTAGAAAACAACCTGACTCTGATGACTTCGAAGCAGTCTCGAACAGGTGAACCCTAGATCTGTCACTAGATGAGTTCAAATCGGATTTGGACCAAACTAGTTAGGGATTGGGGGCGAGGGTGGTCCGGTGGCTCAAGGGTATGACTTTGGGACTGATTTGTTAGGTTTAGGGTTGGATCAAACTCCTTAGATTCAAGATTCAAGGAGCCTGGTCGTGATTCGAAGGACTAGGGATGGGGATTTGTATTGAGGGTGGTATGGAGATTCGGTGGTGTTGGTATGGCGGCCGGCAGTGTCGTTGTCGCCGGGTTTCAAGCGAAGGGGTAAGGTGGCGGCTAGGGTTTCAAGGGAAGGGCTTCGTTTGGTCTTTGAACTCAAAGAGACAAAAATGGGGGAGGGGGGGTCTCATTTTGGGGCTTTGGTAGATTAAAATGCTAGGATCAATCTAAGCCGTTGGATTATGAGAATCTAACGGCTACGATTGATTTGCTCATAGAAACGGGGTCGTTTGGTAGTAACATGGCTGGTTTGATTTTATGTCGGGTTAGGGTCGGGTATTGGGTTCGGGTATAGGACTGTTGATTAATTTAATTCAACGGTCCAGATCAACCATACAAAACTACATCGTTTGGACGTGGGTGGGATCGGACCAGGTTGAATTTATTTTGGGCCAGTTCGCTTGGGCTTGGTTGGCTTAATTGAAATTGGCCTAATTCGAATTTCTCCTTGCTATTTTTTGCTCTCTGTTCTATTATTTTCTTTCCTCTTATTTTCTAATTTTAGAACCAAAAATCTTAAATTAAAATGTAAAACCAAAATTAACTTAAAAATACTCAATACCTCTTAATAATAATAATCACACGAAATTAAATGCTAATTTAAAGTAAAATCACTCGATTTGGACTTAAATACTAAAAATGCAAATTATATTATTTTTTGATTTTTCGTATTTGTAAAGCACACTTGATTTCTCCTAATCGTAAAATTAAATACTAGAATGCAAAGACAACACATTTTTTGTATTTTCATCAATTTAAACAAATAATCACGCACATACAAACACCAACAATAAGAGAAAAATAACATAAAATCTACAAAAAGTTGCTAGCAACACAAAAACTTTTATTTTGGATTTTTGGGAGTAATTCTTATATAGGGCAAAAATCACGTGCTCATAGTAACTTCTTCCCATGATCACCTTTTTAAAACGAACTTTTGAGAAAAATACAATTAAAAATACTTTTTAGACACCTCAATCAAATATTAATTACTGCAGAAGAAGTTTTAAATTAACTAGTTTTAGTACCCGCGCGATGCGCGGACATAAATCATATCACAATTATGATGTAGGTTGTTTGAGTCATATGCAAATAACCTTAAAATATAAGTATTTCAGATAAAAATTATATAACATTAGATATTAATTATAAAGCAGGATAAGAACTTATTATTCAATTCTCATAGTAGATAATTTTTTTTTATTTGTAGTAATCTAACCACTTTATTTTAGTACTTGCGTATATTTCGGTGTCAATACTAAAAAAATATTGAATATGTCAAGTTGTGATCTATCTTGTTTGAGCATATTATGTCACATTATTTTAACAAAAGTTCTTACATCACTTTATTTTTGATTGAAAGTCAGACATACCTTATTCATCACATATTTTATGTAATTTTTTTTCTTTTCTTGTAGTTATTATATTATTTATTTTTTAATATTATTATATTGTATATAATTTTTTGGCTTAATAATTAAATTAATATCTTGCTTATTATCCTTTTAATATATTTTAATAAATATAAATATTTTATTCTTGAAATTTGGTATATTTATATGCTTGAAGCCTCTTGTTTAGAATTTTTTAATCATTTCAATTTATCAGTAATATTTTTTAATATAATTTAATTATTTAATTTATTATTTTTCAATTAATTTAAGTATAAATATTCTAACACTACCTTTTTTTTATACATCTCTTCCCAACTATAAATTTTAATTAATTTTTATATTAATATTTTGCGTATAACCAAAATAATATCATATTTTATTTTAAATTTTAACTTTTAATTAGTCAAAAATATTAATACATAAGTTATTTTATTATTACTTTCCAATTTATTAAGTTCTCTTATAGTAATTATTTTGTATTAAATGTAGTTAAATTTTCTTTCTTTTTTAGATTTAAGATACAAATTTAATTTTTAATTATCATTAGTTGTGACGACCCAAAGGGTCATCACTAATTTTATTAATCATTTCGAGCTTCTGAGGTCTTGAAAACCTCATTTATAGTTGCCTCAATTTGCGTGCTGTTTTATTTCTTTGCATGATATTTTTAAAAATAAAAACAATTATGAAATAAAAAATATTCTTCTCAAATTCAAATAATTCTTATTCTTTTATGTCGTTAATTGGACCGCAATTTCGAAATATTATGATATGCTTTCAAATTTAAACGAATGACACTCAATTCAAATCTTAAACTTAAGAAATTTCCAATATCAAATTCAAGTAGCCTTTCCCTTCCATTTCTAATAGTAATTTTTTTTATAATTTAACATAATTGTTTTTAATCTAATATATAGTTTTATTATGTTTTATGTGGCTTTTCGTTAACTTGTAACATTATTTCATATTAATATACTACTTTCTTTATATAATATAGATAATATAATTCTTGTAATCATAAAATAAATATTTATTTTGTTTTAAATATTTCTCAAAAATTTTAAACTTTTTAAATTTTAATAATATTTATAAGTATTGTATATTAACATTTATTTTATTTTCTAAACTTATTATTTACAAATTTCCTCACATTATCACTAATTTATTTTTATTATTCAATATTTTAGTTTTTGATTTTGTCTATTAGACTTGAATTATGTGGATCTATCCATATTATGAATTTTCTTATCATATAAGTTCTTCTTTCTCATCTCATCTCAAATTTTATCCTTTTTTCTATGATAAAATATTAGAATATTTATTTTTTCTCTATTTATTCTTAATTTGTTATATTATATTATTCTATAACTAATATTATTAGCTTGTTTAAATTTAATATCAATTTCTACCACACTCATTCTAATATAATGTAGACAAAAATTTAAAAACTCTCTCATCTCAAATTCAAATAATTTTTTTCTTTCTATTTTCTAATTTGGACCGCATTTTCTTTCTATTTTCTATTATATACTTTATATAAGATCTTAATTTGCTTCTTCAATTTATTTAATTTTAAACTCAATAAATATTTAGTATCTTAAGTAAATTTTAGTTTTATTTACAGCTCCAAAGTATAGATAGTCATAGTTTATCTCAATTTATGTCTTTCTATTTTTTAATTTTTTCTATTCTAGTTTTTAAATTATTTTTTACCTCCATATTTATAGCTAATATAGAAGAAAATCTA
Organism: Nicotiana noctiflora; assembly: GCA_032618575.1. NCBI lineage: Eukaryota > Viridiplantae > Streptophyta > Magnoliopsida > Solanales > Solanaceae > Nicotiana > Nicotiana noctiflora. Next base: position 27,378 of record JASVEL010002685.1, on the reverse strand, counting down.
TAAGTGGATCAATATATAGATATAGATACACATATACTTATAAATATAAATATAGATATAAATATTAAATTTGTCTAAGATCTATTTGGATTAAGTATAAAATTTATTAAACTACTTTCATTAAGTATGTTTTCATTTTCTTAATTATTAATGCTGTCTTAAAATTGCCAAGTGGCTTTATTTTAGCTTGCCACTTGACTTAACCACATTGCAAACTACTCTCCTTTTAATATAATATAGAATATAGATAGATTTGCGAAACTCAAACTAATACTCCCTCCGGTCCAAAATAAGTGATTTTTTGGCCTTTTTTTGTGATCCAAAATAAATAATTTTTTCGATTTCAATAATGACTTACATTGTCCTTGGAGTAAATAGTGTTGGAATATGTGTTAGGATTGTTTATGTGAGATGATAAGGTTAAAATGGTCAATTCTATTGTTAATTAATGCTAAAATATAACTTTCTTAATATGTGTAAAAACATTTAAAAAAATCATTTATTTTGGACCGTTGGGAGCAATTGCTTACAAAGCTTACGACATCCACCTGTTATACAGTATCAAAGTAGTCCCGCCGGCTATTACATGGCCCCTAGCCTTCCCACCACGATGCCCACATTATCGAATCAGTACGTCCCTTTCTCCACTATTTCCCCCAATTGAAAAACTAAATCAATTTTTTTCTTATTCAGCTCTACTCCAATTTCTACCTCAATTATCGCTTAATTCTTCTCTTTTCCTTTGCCCAAAGTTCCCCTCCTTTTCACCTAACCAATATAGCAGCTGGAAATTTTTCTCTTCTCTCTTCCAAAATCCCCCCCCCCCCAACCCAACCCCCCAAATTCTAGGGTTTGCATTTTCAATCATCTGTTGAATTTTGGATCAGTGTTTCATTTTATTTCCCTTTTAAAGGTTCCGATTGTTAGGTTTGTGGGGAATTTTGGGGGATTATTAGAAATATATAAGAGAAAGAGATGAGTTTTCAAGATCTTGAATCGGGTCGGTCGTTGGGGCCCCGACGGGGATATATGAATGGGAAGCAAGACCCGACTCAAGCTGTGGCTTCTGGAATCTTCCAGATTAATACTGCTGTTTCAACGTTTCAAAGGCTGGTCAATACACTCGGAACACCCAAAGATACCCCCGAGCTACGTGAGAAATTGTAAGCTTTCGAATATTTTAATGCAAATTGTTATAAATTGAAGTTGACTTGCATAGGATTTTAGAATCTATTTATTAATTAGAATTTTTTTTGGATTCAATTTCATTTTGTAATAGATTTGGAATTGGATTTGTTACGTGTTGAATTTGATGTTTATGTTGAAGTTGGCTGTTTCTTGTTTTGTGGACATATTGTACTTCAATTGATGGATCAATTGAGGATAAGTTAATAACTTTTGTGGTGATTGAGGTCGTATAAACTTGTTCAAATGATACTATTTTAGGTTTGTTCATTGGGATTTCATCTTTAACTGTTAATTCGTGAATGTTATAAGCGCACATTGAAAGAGAGCATGATACTTGTTATTTTACATTTTGAAGAAGGGCTCTGCACATGCTGAAAGTGATATCTAATTAATTTATCAAAGTACATGTGCAGATGAATATTTTTAATGCTTGAGTGTTTTGATAGAGAGAAAAAGCAATAAGCTTGGTGAAACATTATTAAACAAAACGAGTGAAAATCATGTTTTTTCGTCCACCTTGACTTCGGCTTGATGATTAAGAAGGACAATATTTTGTTCAATAGATGTTTCTGATGAATGATAAAACATGTTTTTACCCCAAATGTACACATATCGTGGAAGAAGTTTCAAGTGTAGGTTCATATGCCTTAGAAAGGTTGAAAGTTGTGCTTGACCCTTTTTCATCGTGAAAGTGGAATTGATTTTCAGAAGGCATTAACTAGTTGTATGGTGCACAGATTTTTGTATGGACATAAATATAAAAGCGCTGCTAACATACTATGTCAGATAGGGGTGGCAAATGGGCGGGTTGGGCTGAATTTGGACGGGTCAAGATGTGTTAGGTCAATAAATGGGTCATTGCCCAACTCAGCCCAAAATTTACTTGGGCTAATACGGGCTGGGTCAAGATGGGCTAAACAATGGGTCATAACCCAACCCGCCAACTTGACCCATGTTTCAGAACCATGCGCATCTTGTGTTAAAAAACCTTTTACCTTAAAATGTGTAAGTTGAAAAATATTTTGCAGGGGAGGTATTTGGGGCTGCAGAAAAACAAAAAAAACAGAAAATAAAAAAAATAATAAAAAAAGAAAAAAATGAGGGGGTTTCGCGGAGGGAGGGGGTGGTGCAGAAAAAAAAAAAAGAAATAGAATATTGAAAATATAAAATACAAAGTTAAATATTTTTTTGAGGGGTGTTTGCGCCGGGAGGGCAGGGCGTAGGTTGGGTGGTGCAGAAAAACAAAAAAATTGAAAATTGAAAAAAATGAAAGAATTGTTTTTGGGTTTTACCGGGGAAAGGGGGGTTGAGTGGTGCAGAAAACAAAAGATCAGAAATTTGAAAATATGAAAAAAAAGAAGTAAAACTGGGGCAACCAGGTAAATTTCTAAAGTTGGGCTGAGATCCCTTTGTTTTAGATGCGTTTCATGGGTTGTATTTGAGCTGCTTAATGGGTCAGAATGGCTATAGAAAATAATGGGTTAACTTGGGCTCAACCCAAATTGACCCATGAGCTAAAATGTTTTTAGCCGAACCCATTAATCTCTGGGCGAGTTAGATGAGGCTCAAATTGCCACCCCTTTGTCTGATATTGAAACATTTGTGTGCACGTCCGGCGCTTATTGTGCAACATCTTACAAAATAGCATTTGAGTTGTTTAGTGAGTTCTGGTAGGATAAAAGTAAATAGAGTTGGTGATGGTCACTGAAAAAAATTGGGGTGAGGATAGAAATAATATGTGACCATCATGAATCATTAATCAGAATCTGGCATTTACGTTTAACCATTACATGAGCAGATCTCTATAGTTAATACTACCTACCTCTTCAGTTCTATTTCTGTTTTCCCGTTACTGCAGCAATGCTGCTGCTATTGCTGCAATAATGAGATTTTATTGTGTTTCATTATGGATTCCCTGTTATCCTGTAGTCAGTACTGGTTATAATTCAATTAAAAAGCTTGGTTTCAGTTTGCGCTTATGCTGATTTTGCTTAAGTACAGGCACAAGACGAGGGTACATATTGGTCAATTGGTGAAAGATACATCTGCAAAACTTAAGCAAGCCAGTGAAACAGATCATCGTATTGAAGTCAGTGTAAGTGTTAAGCGCTCACCTATTTCCTCTTGCCTTCTGTGTTTGCCTTTGCTAGTATGCACTTTCATGACATATTTTCTGAACACGAATGTTCTTCATCTTCTGTCCTCACCATTTATATGAGGTTCTCATGATTTTGGTTGATTAGCCTTATCTCTACGTCTTACTCTTCTCTAGTCTAACTTTTCCCTTTCACTTATAACATATACTCCTGCTTTCAACTATCAGGCTAGCAAGAAAATAACAGATGCTAAACTCGCTAAAGATTTTCAAGCGGTCTTGAAGGAGTTTCAAAAGGCTCAGCGGCTTGCAGCTGAGAGGGAAACAGCATATACACCTTTTGTTCCCCAAGCAGTTCTTCCTTCTAGGTAGTACTAATTTTTTCCAGATGGCGGTTTATAGTACGAAGGTTCTATTAGCTTTATAACACAAGGAATTGTCTATTAGAAACCCGCACATGAAATACATATAAGTAACACCCTCTAGGGCTGTGGTCTATGGGTAAGAGCGGAGCGCATGATGTGTGGGTGAGGTGCACGTTGAGGGTTCAAACCCTGCCGTAGACAATAGCTTGGTAGTTAAGTGGAATTTAAGTGGAGAGGGTAGAGGGGAAGTCCATTGTTTGTCGAGTTTCGGACATTGCGCCAGTAGCGCTCAGAGATTTCTTTGTTATAAGAGTACATATAAGCAACTTCTGATGCAGACTGCAGTAATGATAAATTCATCTCTTTAGTTTACAATCTCAAGTGAAATCTTTTATATTCAAGTTCACACATACCTCTCATGTTCTGTTTGATGATATTTTGGTAAACAGTTATACAGCCAGTGAGATAGATGTTTCTACGGAAAAGAGTCCAGAACAGCGAGCTCTCCTTGTGGAATCTAGAAGGTCAGTTAGCCGATCATGTTCTTCTACAGGTTTAATCTTTTGTGCTTGTCTGTTGGATTGTTAATATCATAATTATCAATTCAGTTATGCATTTAATAGACACAATATTGATTAGACTAGACTGATTGAAAATCTAGCAAGCAAGACTAATTTCAATCATATCAAGAGATTAATTGATGTCTGAATTTGGATCCAAGATGACTGCTGGGTAGAGTAAATTTGATGGAGGATTTTCTTGTGCAGCATAGAGAAGTTAGATGGCAGTTGAAGTTTGGGGCTTATAGTGTTAAACATTTAGCATGCAGTGTAAACAACTGGAAATTTTGTTCGTGGTAGTATCCTGTGAAGAAAAATGTCCAGAAGAAATGTGTCATTTATGAGTGAAGAAATGTGTCATTTATGAGTGACTCAACTTGCTGTTTGCTCACTACCTAAGTCATTTGGTTAAAGCAAACTAAAACTAGTGATCTAAATTTTTGGCTTGTTCTCAACTGTCAATCAGAGTTGAGCAGCTCCTATACTTTCGCGAAAAGGCGAGGTAAAACTGTGTGTTAATTGTTTAGGCATTCGTAAAATGACAAGGAATAAAGTTGTTACATGAATGAGAGGAACATCAGAGGATGGTGAATTATAAATTCCCCTTAATTTGGGCAGCTTTTAAAAGCAAAAGCTCCAGAAAAAAGACTAGGTTTTGGGGTCTTCAAACGAGAATGATAACGCATGCTTTTTTGGAGTAAAGCACACAATTTACACAAAATGCTCCCTACTATTTCCATTTTTCGGTGTTGCAAAAGATTTGATATACTTTTCTTTCTATAAATTTCACAACTTTCAATTATTCAAATTCATCTAACTATTCAAGTTTTGAAATGTGATGTGTTACTTTCTCTTTCAAACTAGCTTTCAACCATTAACTTAATGTTCTTATCTATCACTATGCAATACTAGCTTTCAACCATCTATCTATCTATATATTATTAAAAGGAGAGGAAAAAGCCCTCTCCTTAAGCCAAGTGGCAACTTCAGAAAAAGCCATGTGGCATAGTTAGTTATTAAATTAGTTATTTAGTTAATAATTAGTTATTGGTTATTTTTTTTGAATTTAAATATATATATTTATAAATTGGTTACTTTAATTACATTAATAAATATAGATGTCTTATAATTGATTAACTATAATAAAAAACTATATAAAAATGAATATAAATATATAATAAAATAACTACCCATTCAAATTGGGTGAGAGTAGTTTCAAGTTGGAGTTTTTAAATTATTTTAAAATAAAAAAGCAAAAAAATAATCTATAAAAACAGAAAAAAGAGAAGAAAAACTACCATTCAAATCGGGGAATAGTTTCAAGTTGGAGTTTTAAAATAAAAATAGTTATCTTATAATTAACTGTAATAAAAAAACAAAAATATAAATATATATATAAAAAATAACTACACGTTCAAATTAGGTGGGAGTAGTTTCAAGTTGTAGTTTTTAAATTTTAAAATAAAAAAACAAAAAAAGAGAGAAGAAAAACTACTCATTCAAATCGGGGAGTAGTTTCAAATTGGAGCTTTAAAATAATTTTAATATAAAAAATAAAATTAAAAAAAAATAGTAAATTACCAATTAAAATTGGGGAGTAGTTTTAAGTTGGAGTTTTAAAATTATTTTAAAAAAAATAAAAAATAAAAACAAAATAAAGAAATAAAAAAAACTTCAGAGAAAATTTTTAAATAACGTAATAAGCTAATGAAACTTTCTATTAACAATGTATTAGTATTAAATATTTGAAGATATAATAAAGAAAAATACATAATAAAAATATTGCGCTGCCTGCATAAGTCCTATTATTTTGATATAGATTTTATTCATTAAAATTTAGGTAATATTATTAAGAACAACAAAATAAACTTTAAAATAAAAAAAATTCAATAGTAATAAATTATATATCTTCTCATATATTACAAAAAGAAAGAGAATACTAGATATTATCTATATATTATTAAAAGGAGAGGAAAAAGCCCTCTCCTTAAGCCAAGTGGCAGCTTCAGAAAAAGCCACGTGGCATAGTTAGTTATTAAATTAGTTATTTAGTTAATAATTAGTTATTGGTTATTCTTTTTGAATTTAAATATATCTAAAAAATAAAAAAAATAAAAACTACCATATATATATATATATATATATATATATATATATATATATATATATATATATATATATATATATATATAAATTGGTTAAATATATATATTTATAAATTGGTTACTTTAATTACATTAATAAATATAAATGTCTTATAATTAATTAACTATAATAAAAAAACTATATAAAAATGAATATAAATATGTAATAAAATAATTACCCATTCAAATTGGGTAAGAGTAGTTTCAAGTTGGAGTTTTAAATTATTTTAAAATAAAAAAGCAAAAAAATAATCTATAAAAACAGAAAAAAGAGAAGAAAAACTACCCATTCAAATCGGGGAGTAGTTTCAAGTTGGAGTTTTAAAATAAAAATAGTTATCTTATAATTAACTATAATAAAAAAACAAAAATATAAATATATATGAAAAATAACTACACGTTCAAATTAGGTGGGACTAGTTTCAAGTTGTAGTTTTTAAATTTTAAAATAAAAAAACAAAAAAAGAGTGAAGAAAAACTACTCATCCAAATCGGGGAGTAGTTTCAAATTGGAGTTTTAAAATAATTTTAATATAAAAAACAAAATTAAAAAAATAGTAAATTACCAATTCAAATTGCGGAGTAGTTTTAAGTTGGAGTTTTAAAATTATTTAAAAATAAAAAAAATTAAAAACAAAATAAAGAAATAAAAAAACTTCCGAGAAAAATTTTAAATAACGTAATATGCTAATGAAACTTTCTATTAACAATGTAATAGTATTAAATATTTGAAGATATAATAAAGAAAAATACATAACAAAAATATTGCGCTGCCTGTATAAGTCCTATTATTTTGATATAGATTTTATTCATTAAAATTTAGGTAATATTATTAAGAACAACAAAATAAACTTTAAAAATAAAAAATTCAATAGTAATAAATTATATATCTTCTCATATATTACAAAAAGAAAGCGAATACTAATATTATTTAATATAATAAAGAAAAACAGAACAAAAAAGTTATTCACTGACTACATAAGTACCTTTGATTTAATAGAGATTTCATTATTGAATATATCGTATTGACAAACAAAATGACAATTGCATTTTATTAAAGCAATACGATCTAATAGGATCAAACAAGTCTGATCATAATTTAATTAAATTAATTTTTTTTAATATTAACCGCGCATCGCGCGGGTACGACTACTAGTTAACTTAATGTTCTTATCTATCACTATGCAATACAAGTCAAATTAATATAGTTAGCTGTGTTTAGTCAAATATTGTCATATAAAAAGCGACAATAGTACAAGAATCAGCTAACATATATGAATTTAGTAGACATGGAAATGCAAACAACATTGCTAATTTCAATATACAACAATGACAATGTTACTCACAACAATTAAAAGGAAAGATCATCTCAATGTTATTTCAACAAACCTATAGAAAGATACTTCAAATGCAAATTAAAATCACTAATAAAAAGAAGTTAAATCTAGCATTCAATTTCGTATTCAGTTGCCTTCATAGTCATACTAATATTTAGTTTCAATTGTACAAGTATTTTGTTAATGTATCGTCACAGAAAAATAGGAGAACAGAATGTGAAGAATATACAAGAAAAAAGAAAAGAATAGTGTTTGACAGCAGATAAGAAGCTTAAAGGCAGAATTTGTAGGAGAAGAGGCTTCACGCAAAAGAACAAATATAAATAGTTATGTTTAAGAAGAAAACAGAAAGAAAGAAAGAAGTAAATTATACAAGTAGGGAGACAGAAAAAGAAGAAGAAAAGTTATTATACTGAGAAGAATATTAGGAAGTACCTGGATACTGAGTCCTTGTATTCATACTGTATAAGGCCTGCATTTTCTTTGTCCTGTTCATATTTTAAAACAAATTCTTGTGTGAGTCTTTCCCTGTTCAAACTTCAAAGTGTGTGGTTCTTCGAAGTCACATTGCTTCAACTATGAGAAAGTGGTACTCATCGATGGGATGATCATTTTTACTGACATTGAACCTGCAGGCGTGGATGTGGTTTTTAATGAAGCTACATATCAGAGCTCTCCTCAGTTGGTCTGATGGTCATATGTTGAAGTCATATTTTATTGAGCTTAGATGTGTTAGATGAAACTAAGATGTTGTGATCTAAGATCAATGGTGTTACCTCATCAGAAGTTGTATCTCTTTTCTGTATTCTGTAACTTTATATTGCATTGTGCTGCAGACAGGAGGTTTTGCTATTGGACAACGAGATTGCTTTTAATGAAGCAATTATCGAAGAAAGAGAGCAGGGAATACAAGAAATACAACAACAAATTGGTGAAGTGAATGAAATTTTCAAAGACCTTGCTGTGCTTGTTCACGAGCAAGGAGCTATGATTGGTAGATCACTCTCTTTTGTTTTAGTATTCAAATCTCCATTTTGAACATCATTTTGATATTTACAATTCTGTTTTCTGCAGATGATATTGGTTCCAACGTTGAGAATGCTCATGCTGCAACTGCACAGGGGAGATCGCAACTTGCTAAAGCTGCAAAGACCCAAAGATCAAATTCATCTCTGGTACTTCATCATATTTAACCAATCATCTTCCTGAACATAGAACCCTATGATTGGTACGCTTAAGCCTACTGCGTTTTTGTGAGATGCCTTTTAGTAGCTCTGTTGAACTTGCATCTGATGAGAAATCTGGAGGAGTAGTACTATTGGCCGAATGCAAAGCTTCTATGGGTTTATGATTCTGATACTGACCACCAACACCACCACCCAAAAACCCGGTGAACTCTCACAAGTGGAGTCTAGGGAGGGTGAGATGTACGCATCCTTACTAAAGGCAGAAATACTGCTTCCGAAAGCTCCTCGGTTGAAGAGAAGATAAAAAGAAGTAATGGCAACAAGTACAAACAACAAGAACATAAAAAGAGGATGAAAGCCAAAGTAGCAAGTAAACGGCAGTAATAACAATCTAAGAATAAAGGGATAACAAAATAACTTTAATGCTATCGAATTGAGGAATACAAAGGGAAATGCTCGACTACCTACTAATATTCTACCCTAATCCTCGACCTCCACACCCTTCTACCAAGAGTCATGTCTTCGGTAAGCTTTAGCTGCGCCATATCCTGCCTAATTACCTCTCCCCATGATTTCTTTGGCTTCCTCTACCCTTCCTCATACCCACCATGGTTTACCTCACGCCTCCTAACTGGGGTTTCTGTGCTTCTCCCCTCAACATGCCTCCTAACTGGAGCTTCTCTAGCTTCTCTGCTTCTCTCCTTAACATGCCTAAACCATCTCAACCTCGCCTTCCGCATCTTAGCCCCCGAGGTTGCCACTCCCACCTTATCCCGAATAACTTCATTCCTAATTTTATCCAACCTAATATGCCCATACATCAATCTCAACATCCTCATTTCAGCTTCTTTCATTTTATGGACATTCGAGTTCTTGACCGGCCAACACTCTACCCCATACAACATGAACGGAACTTACCCTTAAGTCTCAGTGGCACATTCTTATACTGACCAGCTACCACTAATTGCATTTTTATGCTATGCTCAACGTTATTACTTAAATAGAAAAAAACAAAAGCGAAAAAACAGTAAGACCATTTAGAAGATGGTGAGTAGCGCTATGCACTTGGGCATTATCATCTTTTATACCTTTTACATTTCAGAATATGTTTGGTAATTGCTAGAAGGTTGAAATTTGATTAACATACCATCATGGCAAGTTGTCTCATTGGTCATGTTTTCTTGATGGTAGTCATGAAAGAAAAACTTGGGGGTATGGTTGGGCGTCCATCTTTTTGGGGGATGCTTTGTAAAAATAGACCCGTTCTATTTTTACATGGCCCCTTTATCAAATTGGGGCGAGAAACCGTACATATTGTTCATTTTCTTTCCCCTCGGAGTACAACTTCTATATTTTGCACTTAATATTCTTTACACTGAAGGATAGATGATTTCCTGACCTGTACTATTTTCTGCAGACTTGCTTGCTCCTAGTGATATTTGGAATCGTGCTCCTCATTGTGATTATAGTACTTGCAGCCTAAGCTGAAAATATATAGAAAAAGGCCCCTAAACTCTGTTCAGTCACAGAAGTGATTGTTTTGATTCGAAAAGAGGTGACTGCTGTGATTCGCATCGTTTCAAAGGCACCCTGGAGCTCAGTCATCCTGATCCTTGGTTCTTCTAGTCATAGGTGAGAAGTTGTGTGATTAGGGAGGTGGGAGACTAAAGTTTTCCATTCAATGTAAACCCGGTGCGGTGGTTGCAAGATGTACTGCTTCGATTGTAATGGTGGGTCTGTCAATAAAATTTTATTCTTGTTTGGGGGGGCAACCTCTTCTATTTGCACTTTGGGTGCTCTTAAACCAGTTGACATTTGACATTCAATTCTTTGTTGATTCTTGTGTGTGAAGCTATCATTAATTTGATTTGTTGATTTCCTTGTCTTGCCCTGGTGGATTAATCCTGCACGGAAGGTTTCCTGCTTCTATTTTCTGTAGCAACCTGATTTGTTCGTAATTTTCAGATAGAACTTACTCTTTTGCTCAAGCTTTTTTTTCCTTAGAAAGTAGCATGTTAACTGTTGCTGGAAACGGGACATCGGGTTAACCAATTTGTACGTAGAATTAAGATCTTAAGGTGGTACGAGGGTAAGATATTGGATTTATATACTTCCTGTACTAAGGCCCTCAAATTCCTGAATTTCGAGAATATAGTTTTGGCATCAAGTAGAAAAATATTTGAGATAGAGCTATGGTTTAGTCAAAGAGAAGTAGATAGATCGTCGTACCCAAATTTTTGAGGTAAGGTGAAGAGTTGCTGGTCTAGGTGAAGTCTTACTGTGTGGAAAAAATGAATTTGCTTATACCATCGGCGTGCATTAGGTTCAAGAGTATACCTTGTATTTGATAAAGTAATAAGATTTATTAATGTTTGGGCAAAAACAATCACTCTCATACAGTTAGTATGCCAAAAAGTAGAAAACCTACACAAAATAAGATTTTCGAGATACTACACTCAATCTTGTATAGCTACAGAGATCTCATGGGTGCACCTAAAGGAAATGAGGATAAGAGACGACTCCTCAATTATACATAATTCTTCTCTAAATACAACCCGCATAAGTGTTAGTGGAGCAACATCCAGAGCCCTGCTCCTTCTCCGTCTGCCATTGTTCAGTGTTGTAACGTGTAAGTATAAAAGTTAACATAAATGTAGTTGATCTAAGAAATTAGTAATGACAAAAGCAATTTAAACATAGAGAACTGATGGAAGTTACCTAACATCAAGTGAGTGTCTCTTGCCAATCGTTAGTCCAGAAAGGGAAAAGAATGGGTTGCCAAAGTTAATCATTACTCACGGCTGTTTCACAAGAATACCTAATTGAGGCAACAATGATGAGAAGAGCTGAGATGAACTCTGAGCATCATTTGATTCAGCACTTTCTTTGTCCTTTAGTGTTGCAACGCAGAAACAAGTCATTCTGAGTCTTGAGAATCTGTGTCCTAGTGGCTGGCAAGAAAGAGTTGGGATGTTAATAGTTGAGAAGCTTCTAAATAAATATGTATGTGGCAACTTACATCTTTTCTTGTATAAAGTATGAAATAAACTTGAAGAGAAGTAAAATGACTACCTTGGATGCTTGATAATAACGTGCATGTAGAGGAAGTTCCATGTGTATTTCCTGTTCATCCTTTTGTTGTGATATGAAATTGGAACCCATTTCCGGTTTGACCGAAATGAGGGCAACTCTAAAAAATACAGCAGCTTCCCCAACAACAATGTGGCAAGCCTCCAAATCAAGAGACTAATAGTAATTACCACAAGATTTTGGAGGCCTGGAAACGGACTCCGATGACATCTTCAACCTTTGGGAGCCTTCACCAATCAGATTTAGATGTAAAGCAGATGGTTTTGGTGCAAATTTGATGTTGTCACACATGCACTGGACAGTGCGTCATGTGCAATAAAATCTTCAAACTTCAACATGTTCCCTAAAGTAGGATTTCGTAACATATTTGAAACAGCAGTATCGAGACATGACCTGATCGTTGCCAGAATATCAACAAGTTCCATTGTATATCTGAGCAGGTTTGAATGGAAATCAGGCAGAGGCACTAGATATATTAAGAATACAGATGTCAAGAAGTTCCTACAATTGTATAAGAAAGTCAGATGACTTCCTCCACACAACAACTTTCCCATTCTAACGTAGATCGAGGCTTCTTAGATTCAAATCTAAAAATCCATATCAGCAGGTCAAAAAGAAAGAAAGAAAATCATTTTCAAGTGATAATTCCCAATTTTAGGCCAACACGAACAAATTAGAGGAAATAAATGCAACTTCACACATTCAGTCTACCTGCAAATTCTTTGTTTTCCTTTTAAAACACACAAGTAGCATAACGATAAGATAAACAAAACCCATCATTAAAGAAAAATCAAATGGGACAAACAAATTAAAGAAAACCAATAAATTTGAAAGTTTAAAGATTGAAGAAAACTTGGCAGAAATAGAAAGTTACTAGCAGAATGCGATTATTGTATTGGTCAAAATCTGACCACCTCGACCAGGTTGACTACGACCCCATTCTTGCAAATGTATAGAAGTCAAAAGAGTTAACCTCATTCCCTTTCCGAGACATCCGACATATTGAAGACAACGATGCCTAGCCACGATAAAAAGCTCCACTGACCCAGACACGCCAACCCACAGTAGGGGCGAGAGGGTCTCAACTATATTTATAAGCCTAGAGAAATTTATGAGAGGGGAAACAAAAAAAGACTCTAAGAGAGAAGAAAGAAAAAGGCCTGAGGATAGTATTCAAAACATTTTGATCAATGTAAGCCTTCCCCTTCATCAATTGTAAGCCTTCCCCTTCATCCATAGATGAAAAAGGCAGCACATAATCTGAATAAAATCTTTGATATATTTTTCTTCTTACGTATAATCACTATTATTTAACTTTTGATCTGGTATCAATTAAGTTTGACTACGATTTAACCCTTCATCTTTGATTGATTTATCCAAAAAGATTTTATTTTTTTTGAGTCAAACAATTTGGCGCCGTTTGTGTGGATTTCCTAGTAAAAACTCCTAGTTTTTCCCCAGATCGAAGCAAGGGAACACGAGAAGAGAACCCAACCCACGCGAGACATGGAAACAATGCGTTGAGGGAGGGGAAACAAAATGGATTCACGAGGTCTGGAACTCCCCTGCCTTATCGACTCTGAATATCCCAAATAAGGCGAAATATGCTACAATCCAGTTCCCCCCCCCCCCCAAAACCGCCGGACAGAAGCATGGTACATCTCATCATTGCCTCCCACTCTTCGTCAAAATAGGTACACGAAATCCATGCAAGCTAACATACACAAGGATATCTAGATCGAGGAGCCAAAGACTATTTTGGCACGGCCAAACCCTCCCCGCCAATGGTATATCTAAGCCGAACGGCCGATGTCAGACGAGAAATTATAACTCGCGTGCAACATAAGCCTATGCAAAATACTAACACCTCGTGCCTATAGCGCCGAACCATCTGATGCAAACAACGCTGACCAAACTAGGACTATCGCAAAAAATACCCAATTTGAAAGAAAAAGAAGAAGGGTTCGACCTCGCTCGAACCATAACGAGCTGTTATTTCGATAAATTCGAAATATTGCCTTTAAGGCTAAGGGCCTCGCCATCAAAAAAGAAGAAAGGTTCGACCTTGCTCGAACCACGAAGTTGTTATTTCGATATTTTTGAAATAACTCCTTTAAGGCTGAGGGCCTTCACCATAAAAAAAGATGGAAGGCTCGACCTCGCTCGAACCACGATAGGCTGTTATTTCGATAAGCTCGAAATAACACCTTTAAGACTAAGGGCCTTCGCCATCAAAAAAGAAGAAAGGCTCGACCTCGCTCGAACCACGACGGGTTGTTATTTCTATAAGTTTGAAATAATGCCTTTAAGGCTAAGGGCCTTCACCATCATAAAAAAAAAAAAGTTTGACCTCTTCGAAATAACGCCTTTAAGGCTAAGGGCCTTCGCTATCAAAAAAAGAAGAGTCTTGACCTCTCTCAAACAATGACGGGTTGTTATTTTGATAAGTTCGAAATAATGCCTTTAAGGCTAAGGACCTTTGCTATCAAAAAAGAAGAAAGGCTCGACCTCGCTCGAACCACGATGGACTGTTATTTCGATAAGTTCGCAATAACGCCTAAGGGCCTTCTCCATCAAAAAAGAAGAAAGGCTCGAACCACAACTGGCTCTAATTTTGATATGTTCGAAATAATGCCTCTAAGGCTAAGGTCCTTTGCCATCAAAAAAGAAGAAAGATTTGACCTTGCTCGAAACACGATGGCTGTTATTTTGATAAGTTCGAAATAATGCCTTTAAGGCTAAGAGCCTTTGCCATCAAAAAAGAAGAAAGGTTCGACCTCACTCGGACCACGACGGGCGGTTATTTCGATAAATTCAAAATAATGCCTTTAAGGCTAATGGCCTTCACCATCAAAAAAGAAGAAACGTTCGACCTCACTCGAACCTCGACGGTCAGTTATTTTGATAAGTTTGAAATAAATCCTTTAAGGCTAAGGAACTTCGCCATCTAAAAAGAAGAAAGGTTCAACCTCGCTCGAACCACGACGGGCTGTTATTTTGATAAGTTCGAAATAATGCCTTTAAGGCTAAGGGCCTTTGCCATAAAAAAAGAAGAAGAAAGGTTAAACCTTGCTCGAACTACGGTGGGTTGTTATTTCAATAAGTTCGAAATAACACCTTTAAGGATAAGAGCCTTCGCCATCAAAAAAGAAGAAAGGTTCGACCTCGCTCGAACCACGACGGGCTATTATTTTAATAAGTTCGAAATAACGCCTTTAAGTCTAAGGTCCTTCACCATCGAAAAAGAAGAAAGGTTCGAACTCGCTCGAACCATGACGAGTTATTATTTCTTTAAGTTCGAAATAGCGCCGTTAAGGCCAAGGACCTTTACTATAAGAGGAAAGTGAAAAATTGGGACTCGTCAGCATGGCCCCTGTCTCGCGCTAAGGCCGCAAATAGTTGGAACTAAAATTGAAGTACAAGGCAAACAACAAAGAGAAAAATTTTTAATATATACAAAGTCATAAGTACGGGCTATTGCTGCTTACACATGGCTCATGGAAACAAATAAAAAAAAGAAGAAAAGAGAAAATGGAACGAAAAAACTCCATCCAACAAATGAAACGAAATAAAAGTGAAGTACAAGAATTTTTCATTCGGCATCATTATCGCCGTCATCATCTTCATCTCCACCAGGTCCTTCATCATTACCATCTGTGCCCCAATTAGCTTCGGGTGTCGCCACATCGTAGCCATAATTGATGCGAGCCTCCCAAGTTTTTTCTCGTGCTTCTTCATAGGCGGCCTCATACATGG
Source organism: Nicotiana noctiflora (assembly GCA_032618575.1). NCBI lineage: Eukaryota > Viridiplantae > Streptophyta > Magnoliopsida > Solanales > Solanaceae > Nicotiana > Nicotiana noctiflora. The sequence continues at coordinate 11,656 of JASVEL010002685.1, read as the reverse complement.
TGCATGTTTCCAACAGACTCTTATATATGTCCCGCTGAGCTTCGGCATAAACCCAGAGTTCATGCATTTGACAGGGAACGGCTGCAGAAGACGATTCTATCTGAGCCTTTAGTCGCTCATTCTCTGCCTCGAAGGCCACAATTCGATCTCCAAAAAATGAAGCCTCTTGATCGATCGTGTTGGTCCGTTCCTTGAGCCTCGCCTCCATAAGAGTGGTTGTCTCCCTTTCCAATTCTTACTCAGACTGGAGCACGCGGATGGTATCCTCTAGGGCCGCCACTCTTGCCAAAGCTTCAGACCATGACCCCTCAATATGCTCTAGGCCAACAACCTTATTCTCCATCGCGGTCAGCTTCCCTCTCCACTCTGCACTCATCGCTTTGACCCGGGCTGAGTTTTGGTCCTTCTCCAACTGCATCGCTCTCAACTTGTCATGCAAATACTCATACTCTGCAGCAACTCCTTTAACCAATTCGAGCTCCTCTTACTTGATACAAAGTTGTTCCTCGAGTTCGCTCTTGTTACGGATCATCTGCAACAATTCTTGATCCTTTTTCTCCAACTCCTCGCCCAATGCCCGATTACGAGGATCCGTCCTTAATCGCTCGTGCAACTCACGACATCTGCTACGATAGCGATGATATTTCTCCAGCATCTACAAGAAAATCCTCGATCGGATATTGACCCTACGAATGCTTTTCACCTCCACTATATACGTCTGAAAAATAGAAAGACAGTTAAACCAACACATTACATCGGAGAAAGATTAGAACAAGAGCCAAATATATCATACCCTCAAGCCTATGACGGTGACCTCCTCCCTCAACTCAGCATCAGGGATATTCCGTAGGGACTCATTCTCAGATTCCGAACTAGCAGGTTAAATTGTGGCACTAAGTTACCCCATGCGCCAAAGGGTTAACTTATAAAGGGATCTGAAGAACATGGGCCGATCCCCTCGCATGAACCACTGAATGAGTAAGGCCTCCTCTAACATCCTAACGTTATCAGGATCCAAGTTTGACTCAGATTCATACTCGTTAATCATCACACCTTTTCCTCTTTCTACTGTCGAGGGATAAACGTAACCAATGCAACCAAAGATGGCACATCTAAGGTCGTAATAGCGGCACCGAGGTCTGGTTCTCTGCTCCGACAGGGTGTTGATCATCAGTAATGACAGGAATTTCTGGTTGAACCGTTACGACAATCAAAATTTCTGAGCTTTGACCACCGGTGCCAACCTCAACAGTTCGCTCTACCTCTACGGGGGATGCCACAGCAATGCCTTACCCTGGGCCCATCAGAAGAGAATAATCCAAGTTAATCATTTTCGGAGGTGCCATATCAAATTCTACCATCTGTCTCTTCGACGACCCTTCTTCCTCCCCCGTCTATGGTGACCCGTTCGTGGGACAGATGGAACTCGACGGGACCTCGGCCAGAGAGGCAGCCCTTGTTGGAGTAACCAAGGCCCCAGAATTTTCCAAATCAGTCCTCTATGAAGGACGTGCAACGGGCATTGCGATAAGAAGAGCAGACACAGCCTGATGGCGAAAGGCTAGTTGAGGAGTCCTGGCTCTCCGTACCCCCCTAACAACAATGAACACTATATAAGAAGTGAGACAAAAAATGATTGAAGAAGATGAAACAGTAAATAAGGACGTCATCTAAACTGTAAGAGGCCTACGTCCAAACCTCTCATGAAAAGTCGACTAGGTACGGACCCCCACTGTGTGAGCAAGTATGGCCTCCACCCTTTCGCAAATCCCATCAACAGGCGATTGGGTTAATTTCTCAGCTACAAAAAATAAAATAGGTTAGTATCCATAGAGAATAATCGAATAGGATATTAATCAAGGATGCAAACTTACGGGCAAAATTCCATCTTTTGGGGAAGCCCGTCGGGTCCGCCACGATATGCTCGATCCATATGTAGAAGAAATTTTTGTAGAAACGACGATTGGTTCTATCATCCATCTTCACTACCAGACCCTTTGATCCCCGAAGACGCGCGTGAATCATAGTACCTCGAATTAACTAAGGAGCAAAAAGTCTAAGCACATGGTTCAGAGTAACCCCACGACCGCAAGCTCCATATATTTAAGTAGCACGAGGAATAAATTGTATAAATAAGGAGAAAGTTGGGCGGGGCACACCTCATAGTAGAGACAAAAGTCCATCACCAGCATTGGTAGGGGAGAGTTTACCCCACAAGAAGAGCGTAGGCATAGAACATACAAAATTGGGGACCGTCGAATTGAACTCTATCGATCCTCTCCACCGGCTTTATCTCGATGAAAATAGGGATTCCCCACCATTCTCTTAGTTCCAAAATTCCCCTCTTCCTTATAATGGAAGCAATGTCTTCTGGCTATATTCCACCACCGATGCTGAAGTCAGTCACATCCTTCCCCCGATGAGGCAAAATCTTGACTATCGAGGGAATTTCTTCATCCTCTGTTGCATCCATTTCTCCGTTGGTCTGAGCAGAAATCTCTATGACCAGATCGGTGGTAGGAAGGTGTGACGATCCGGCCCGTCGTCATGGGAATTACCACCCCGTTAAATTGTAACTATATGTTTTATGCTTTTATATCAGTGTTAGAGTCTATCAGGTGAGTTAGGAGTGAATTGGATTGAAAATGAGGCATATAGCCTTTTTGAAGGAAACTTGAATATGGAAAGTCAACCCGGAGTTGACTATTTAGTTAGAGGGATTAGAATCAGGTTTTGATGATTCGGGTAGTTCCATGAGGTAATTTGTGAGTTAGGGGAGCGATCGGAATTGAATTTGGAGGTCCGGTGTAGAAATATGCTTGAATTAGCTAAGGTTGAATTTTGGCGAAATCCGAACGGTAGGTGAGATTTTGATCCGGGGATCAGAATGGAATTCCGACAATTCCTGTAGCTTCGTTATGTGATTTTGGATATGTCCGCAAATTTTCAGGTCATTCGGACGTCGTTTGGTCGGGTTTTTGATCGAATGTTAGTTTCGGAAGTTTTGAAGAAACTTAGGCTTGAATCCGTGTGTAATTGGTGATTTTGATGTTTAGGATGGTATTTTTATGCTTGGAACAAGTTCGTATCGTGTTTTGGAGTATGTTGGTGGTTTTGGTTGGGGTCCCGGGGGCCTCGGGGTTAATCCGGACCATCATCCGGCATTTTTGGAACATGAAAGTGTGCTGGAAAGTTCCAGAAAAATTGCAAAAAATTTAGCCTTCACGTTCGCGAGGGCAAGGCCCGCGTTCGCGTAGGCCAGGTTCAGTAGTGCATCACGTTCGTGAGGATGGGTACGCGTTCGCGTATAGGGAAGACTGTGAAGCATCGCGAACGCGTGGGATAAGTTCGCGTTCGCGTATAAGGAATTCATAAGGCATTGCGTTCGCGTGGTTTGGAGACGCGTTCGCGTAGAAGGGATCACGAACGGCTGTGGAGTTGTGCATCGCGAACGCGTGCGGCAGGTTGCGTTCGCAAAGGGTATTTTGGTCAGAGCATCGCGGACGCGTGAGAGGCGTCGCGAACGCGAAGAAGGAATTTGCCTGGCAGTGAAATTAAAAACCAGAACTGGCCAGTCACGGGTCTCACACCCCAAAACACCATTTTTGAGTTCTAAGAGAAGGTATTGATGGGAAATTTCTGGAAAATCATCGGGGTTTCGTCGGAGGTATGTTTTGTGGCTTAATTACATCATTTTAACATGAAATCCTTGGTTAATTCTCTGTAAATAAAAGATTAAAGGTGAGTTTGAGCCCTAGGCCTAAAATTGAAGAAAAACACTGATTTGAGTGGGCAAATGGCGTCCGATTTTGGTAAATTTTATATTCCTAGACTCGTATTGAGATGAGGGTTCCGAATATGTGACTTTTGTAATTTTTTGAGCATCGTACCGAAAGTCGGGTTTTGGCAACTTTGCCATTTTTGGTGTAAATCGAGTTGTATTGATTGGGTGTCGTCCCATTGGCCTAATTTGTTGTGTTTCTACCGTATTTGATCAGATTCTATGCGTGCGGAGCTTGATTCTTGTGGCAATGGCATTGTGGAGTAGGCATCGCGCTGTATTAGGGTGAGTAATAGATATGGGTGATGACCAGCGGGTTCGAAACCCCGGTATACCACTTTGTGACGCTGTATAGCGGCGAGACACGTACTCTCTTGTAAGTGCGAGGTCGATTGTGATTGGGACTATGGCTTAGTCCGAATTGTTGGCACTGTGTTACGATATTGGCTATTTTTGAGCCGTCGAACCTCCTCCTCGGATGGTTGCATACTATATTGTGATATTGGCTACTCTTGAGCCGTTAAACCTCCTTCTTGGACGGTTGAGTATACTTGTTGGCTGTGAGCCAGTACTGGATCCCGTGAGGATCGTTATCATTGTCTTGTGATATTGACATGCTAGTTTACTACTAGTCCGTAGCTATTACTATTATCATGTTATTTCCAATCTTGGAACTTGTTATTAATGTTTTCAACTAAAAAATGATAAAAGAGTTTTCAAAACTACTTTTGAGCTTGCGAGGCTGTACTACATACTAGCTGACTGGTAGTGGATCGGGCTGCGCACCGCAGCGGTATATATGTTGGATCGGACTGCACGCCGCAGTAATATTGTGCTTGGGCTGTAGGAGCCCTTCCGGAGTTTGAACCCCCACAATGAGCACGGGTACCCAAATTGGATCGGGCTACGCGCCGTAGCGGTCATTTCATGCATTGCATTGCATTTAGCTACATCTCCTAGCTGTTATACTTGCTGTTGATATTGTTGGTTCTCTACTGTTGATTTTGAACTGTTATAGGGTATTGGTTATAGATTTACATAGTGTTTTATTGTGGATTTCTTATCTACGCTGGCTTACCCCTGTTTATTACCACTGAGTCTGGCAGTACTTATTTTACTCCCTGTATCTTATGTGTAGATCCAGGTACCTCTCAGCAGACCTGATTCGGTAGCCGCTTAGAGGCGTTGTGCGGGACAGTCGAGGTAGCTGCAACGTCCGCAGGACCTGACTCCCCTTCTAGCTGTCATTTCTTATCTTGTGGTCTTTTCTTTCCGCAATAAGTTTGTTATAAACTTTATTACACTTATGTTCTTTAGAGGCTCATGACTCTTGACCCTGCGGTCTATGGGAGTTGGTATATTTTGGGACTTGGTTCCCCGTTTTCGATATATGTATCATTGTTGTTTCATGTTTTGATATGCTTAAATGGGATAAAGCGAGCTCCTAGCTCCGCCATTGTTATTGATTGGTCAGGCTGGCCTAGCAATATGCTGGGCGCCATCACGACCGGATTTGGGGTCATGACAAGTTGGTATCAGATCCTAGGTTTACTAGGCCTCATGAGTCTTGAGCCGGTAGTAGAGTCTTGTGGATCGGTACGGGGACGCCTGTACTTATCCTCGAGAGGCTGCGAACCTTTAGGAAACATTTCACACTTCTTGGAATTCTTATCGTGCGTACTTGATTAAGCTTGAGATATACTTTTGAAAATTCCTTCCGCACGTCTGTGTACGCATCGAGCGCTCAGTAATATAATTGCCTTATGGCTTGTGATTCCCCGATCGAAGGGCGAGACATAATCTCTATGAGTTCATGTTGGGCCAGTCGGAAAGACTTGAGGCTGGACCTTGTCTATGACTTGAGCATCGAGGTGCTGATTTTGTGAGTGTTTGAAACCCCGTATTTTCACTATACAAGACTATGCTGAGATGATACACGCGTCATGTGACGAGCGTGGTGGTATTGTGACTGGGGATTTGGACTTGGTCCTTCCCGATTGATAGATTATTGTGTATAATGACTGAGACTGGGCTTATATCTATGTATTTGGGCTAGTAGTCATGTTTGGAGCCTTGTGCCGATGTGTAGAGTATTAGGGAGGCTTACTAATAGATGAGCTGTTAATTGTTCGACTCTTATCTAATCTGTTGTGTAGCCCCGAGCTATATGCATAGTGAATATTTACCGTATCTCTTAATTGGAAGGTAAGTGCCTTATGTGTAGTGGAGCGAGTTCAAACTCAGGAAGACTAAAGTGATTATGCTATGTGTATCCTGGTGGAAGGTATTGTGTTGAAATGCTAAATTGAGAAGAAGTAGGTGGGTTGATTCTCATGTGTAATTGAAAGGTATTTGATATGTGTTATGATTCGAGCAGGTACAACGCATGTTCATATAACAATTATGATAATATGATTTGTGTAGTATTGAGACTAATGTTGTCGATATGCATTGTGATGTCTCGTCGAGTTGTGAATGTATTGCTAGGATGGTTTTGGTGATTCTCTGGCAGGTGGATACGCCAAATTACAAAGGAAACTCTGTCAAAATTTTTGGAAAATTTGGGACTTAGAAAAGATTTTTGTCACCTAAAGAGTGGGCTTAACTGTTGTGTGTGAATGAATACAAGAATTGCAAAAGAGTTAATATTTCTGATGATTCGAATCTCCGCCGAAGCTTGTAAATGACTTGAGTTTAATCTAACTAGAACTTTGTGGCATCATTTGAGTAAGAATGCTATGAGTGGCTAAAAATGCTTTGATGTATGGCTCCGAGCTAAGTTGGGGAGGTTGTTATTGATTAACTGATTGCACTGTTGTGTGTTGTGTTGGCTCTGTCTCGAGGTATGTTGGAAAATTTTTGATTTAAGGTTATGGTGCTTCGTAGATGTGAAGGAATACTAGGATGTTGTGAACTTATGTTGGTAAAGAATGTTTGGTGTATAGAAAAGGAAGATAGCTAATTGTATACGTATGTAGTCATGATCTGCAGTGTCAGAGTTCTAACAAGGCACGAGTGGTTCTGTTTAATAAGATAGTTGAATTGCAGCTGAATAAGGGTGAATGACGCCCGAGAATTATTTACGGCGTTCAAGATTTTGCTTGTAACAGTCAGGTGTCTTAAGATTATGCATGTGGCTAAAAATGGTGGTTTCGTTAGAAGAGATCAAGATTTGAGTTATATTATATTAATGATGGGATTCTATGTAACCGTATTGGAAGGTAATGATAACAAATTCAAATCGCAGGAAGTTCTTCAAAATAAGGTATTGTAGATTGTGGTACTTCTAGGAGACATTGAGAGAGTATTCAGTGGCCTATGGGTCTTAGACCGTGTGGTTTTATGTACGAGTCTCGTGTGGTAACATGAGTTGATGTGTTTTGGTGTACGGTGAAGGCTAATATTAAATTAAATATGAATCAGAAAGGAAACTTGGTAAATGGAACAACTTGTTAATAAACCGGAATGGTATAATAAGGAATACGATTAATTCTTGGTATGTGATTGAAGTAATGAGTCTTGCAGATATGGTGCAACAAAGCTCTTGAGTGCTGGCAGTTGTGTAACTCGATATGGGTATAAGGACTCAGTCCTGGCAGTTTAACTTATGCAATGTAATTAGGAGGAATAGGTTATGATGTGTTTTACCGTGGTTTGAAAATGAGTGTATTTTTCCTGTTGGTATGCAAGGCCTGGAAGGTGCAATGAGTTTTCTCTATACGGGATCATGAAAGTCCTTCACTAGTTGAGTGCGCCGATGGTTGCGGCGTAGGAAAGAAAATATGAATTTCCATGTTATCTTAGTGTGGTATGGTATATGCGATGTGCTATGGAAAGTTGATAATGGCATATTCAAGGTTTTGAGATCAGTTCATAATATATGGGAAGTCATTAAAATTATTGAGCAGTGCGGGCAGCTGCAGGTGATTTAAGAATCGATCCTTCTGGTGATTAAGGAAAATGGTACAGCTATTCTAGCGAATTGGCAGGGAATATGGTCCAAAAGGACAAGGTAATGTAATAATATCTAGTGGTATGGTGGTATTCTCTTGTTGAATCGACTGTAATAATTGAGTCGCTAATGGCATAGTGAAATTTATGAATGGCTTTCGTGGTATGAATAGACGCTTGATGTGTGTTATGTATTCGTACGGTGAAGTACGGAATCAGGCATAGTGATTCATGTGTTATATATGTGTTGGAGACTTGAAGTTCTCGTTAGTCCGCCTATGCAGTAGTTGTATATCGTGTGTATCGGTACCGTTTTGTGAATATTAGAAATCGGAAGCCTTAGTGGCTCTCTCTCAACTTGATATGACGAATTCGGATTTTGATACTTGATTGCTGACTGGTTGTCATGGGTCAGGTTGTCTAGACTAATGTGATATGCACTATGATAGAATGACACAAATTGCATAGCGGAGTGCATCAGAGTATGCTCCAGCGGGATAATTGTATCTCAGGACCAGCGGACGGCTGGTAGGTATTGCTTTGTTAGTGGAGCCTTCGTGGCGGATATCACTGTAGAGGTTTCTAACATGGATTCAGTTCTGGTATTGGGGAACTTTGTCTGACGCGTTTCTTGTGTCCGAGCTTGAGGCTATATATATGTTACTGTAATGAACAATTCGACTCGATGTGCATTTCTTTTGCGAGGGTTTATTATGGATCGGGTGGCACGCCGCCACAGGTATGGTTATTTGGATCGGGTGGCACGCCACCACGGATACGGTATCTGGATCGGGTGGCACGCTGCCACGGGTATGTCATTGGAGCGGGTTGCACGCCGCAATAGTGTAATGTGAAAATAGAGTTAGTTATATGTTACCTGGTATACAATACTCCTGTCTTCTGAGGAAAAGTCCGTATTGAGTATTGCTTGGCGAATGGCACGTCGGTTGTGTTCTTTCAGGATTTGGTAGCATACATTAATTGTTTCACCGTGGGTGAGGTCGATTGCTTGAGTTCAGACCTAAATATGTGCGTAGCTGACCGTTTGAGCTTGGTAACTTGAGGTGCTCCATGAGCAATGGTGCTTGGATAGAATCATGAATCGTGGCAAGGCCACGTGATGTTATGACCTCTCGAGGAGGATTCAGGTACTCTATTTTTATAATGCGAGACGCGATCTCAGTTCTATGTTATGATGGCACAAATGAATTGAATTACAGCTCTCTTGTTGAAGACAGTTGTCATGATTTGAGTATGTTCGGATGTCTCTAATGGAGCCTGTGTTATGCTCGTCGCGGCTTAGGCCGGTGTTGAGGTGTCATATCACCAATGCGATGTGTTATAATTGAAACGATCGTTGGAGCCAATAATGAGTGTGAGTATATGTGATTTCAGTTGGTTAGAAAGGTAATATCGAGGTTCGGCTCCGAAATCTATTGTGGTATCGGTTAAAAAGGGAAATGGATTCATGAATGGTTGACCTGAGAGATGGGTTCGATATATCGCGTGTTCGGTTGTCGTGGGCAGTATATGAAGGCGTTGGACTAAGACATTAGCTAATGAGAAAGTTTCTTTCTGCTAGTAATTGGTTATTGTGGCCATTGGTTGTGATAAGAGACTATCGTCTCGAGTGATTGGGTTGGTGATACATCATATGATCTCACCCGGAGTGGTGAGTATGGCTTATTGCAGTGGATTCTAGTGTATCCTGAGTATAGACATGAGATTAGCAATTGGTATATGATTTCGGAAAGTGCAATGTGGTTTATAGTTCAGGTGGTCTGTGCGATTTCAGCTATATGGTGTTCGGACTTATGAGAGATAGGGTGACGTGTGATCACCCGAATATATGTTTGGTAAGGTCATTCAGCTATTGGGTTGCTCTAGTACAACTTTGGGTCCGCTCGAGGATGAGCGTTTGATTAAGTTGGGGAGAATATGACGACCCGGCCCGACTTCATGGGAATTAGCACCCCGTTATGTTGTAACTATATGTTTTATGCTTTTATATCAGTGTTAGAGTCTATCGGGTGAGTTAGGAGTAAATTGGATTGAAAATGAGGCATATAGCATTTTTGAAAGAAACTTGAATATGAAAAGTCAACTCAGAGTTGACTATTTAGTTAGAGGGCTCAGAATCGGATTCTGATGATTCGGGTAGTTCCGGGAGGTGATTTGTGAGTTAGGGGAGCGATCGGAATTGAATTTGGAGGTCCGGTGTAGAAATAGGCTTGAATTGGCTAAGGTTGAATTTTGGCGAAATCTGAACGGTAGGTGAGATTTTGATCCGGGGGTTGAAATGGAATTCTATCAATTCTTGTAGCTTCGTTATGTGATTTTGGATATGTCCGCAATTTTTCAGGTCATTCGGACGTCGTTTGGTCGGGTTTTTGATCGAATGTCAGTTTCGGAAGTTTTGAAGAAACTTAGGCTTGAATCCGTGTGTAATTGGTGATTTTGATGTTTAGGATGGTGTTTTTATGCTTGAAACAAGTTCATATCGTGTTTTGGAGTATGTTGGTGGTTTTCGTTGGTGTCCCGGGGGCCTCAGGGTGAATCCGGACCATCATCCGGCATTTTTGGAACATGAAAGTCTGCTGGAAAGTTGCAGAAAAATTGCAGAAAATTTAGCCTTCGCGTTCGCGAGGGCAAGGCCCGCGATCGCGTAGGCCAGGTTCAGTAATGCATCGCGTTCGCGAGGATGGGTTCGCGTTCGCGTATAGGGAAGACTGTGAAGCGTCGCGAACGCATGGGAGAAGGTCGCGTTCGCGTATAAGGAATTCATAAGGCATCGCGTTCGCGTGGTGTGGAGACGCGTTCGCGTAGAAGGGATCACGAACGACTAAGGAGTTGTGCATCGCGAACGCGTGGGGCAGGTCGCGTTCGCGAAGGGTATTTTTGTCAGAGCATCGCGGACGCGTGAGAGGCGTCGCGAACGCGAATAAGGAATTTGCCTGGCAGTGAAGTTAAAAACCAGAACTGGCGAGTCGTGGGTCTCACACCCCAAAACACCATTTTTGAGTTCTAAGAGAAGGTATTGACGGGAAATTGCTGGGAAATCATCGGGGTTTCGTCGAAGGTATGTTTTGTGGCTTAATTACATCATTTTAACATGAAACTTGGTTAATTCTCTGTAAATGAAAGATTAAAGGTGGGTTTGAGCCCTATGCCTAAAATTGAAGAAAAACACTGATTTGAGTGGGCAAATAGAGTCCGATTTTGGTAAATTTTATATGCCTATATTTGTATTGAGATGAGGGTTCCGAATATGTGGCTTTTGTAATTTTTCGAGAAGCGTACCGAAAGTCGAGTTTTGGCAACTTTGCCATTTATGGTGTAAATCGAGTTGTATTGATTGGGTGTCGTCCCATTAGCCTAATTTATTATGTTTCTACTGTATTTGATCAGATTCTACGTGTGCGGAGCTTGATTCTCGTGGCAAGGGCATAGCGGAGTAGTCATCGCGCTGTATTGAGGTGAGTAATAGATGTGGGTGATGACCAGCGGGTTCGAAACCCCGATATACCACTTTGTGACGCTGTATAGCAGCGAGACACGTACTCTCTTATGAGTGCGGGGTCGATTGTGATTGGGGACTATGGCTTAGTCCGAATTGTTGGCTCTGTGTTACGATATTGGCTATTCTTGAGCCGTCGAACCTCCTCCTCGGATGGTTGCATACTATATTGTGATATTGGCTACTCTTGAGCCGTTGAACCTCCTTCTTGGACGGTTGAGTATACTTGTGGGCTGTGAGCTAGTTATTGGATCCCGCGAGGATCGTTATCATTGTCTTGTGATATTGACATGCTAGTTTACTACCGGTCCGTAGCTATTTCTGTTATCATGATATTTCCAACCTCTGGAACTTGATATTACTGTTTTCAACTAAAAATGATAAAAGAGTTTTCAAAACTACTTTTG
>JASVEL010002684.1:0-53329 GCA_032618575.1 Nicotiana noctiflora | reverse complement strand
ATTCTTGTGTATTCAGGTTCTTTCTACACTCTACATTGAATATTTTGACGTTTGTTGATTTGGGTATTCAGGTGCATGCCTAGAAAATCTGCAAGGACTGGAGAACTAATTGAAGGGCTCTCAGACCCCGAGCAAACTTTACGGGCACGTAACAAAGCCATCAAACAAATTCAACAATCTCAATAACCAATCAAACTAGACTTCGACATGGGTGACATAAACAAACAAAACCAGCAAGCTGGGTTAAATATGCAAGCGGCGCAGGAAGGTGCACTATATGATTGGGCACAACCCACAACGGATAATTTGGCAACTGCCATCGTTGTGCCGACAATTCAAGATGAGTCTTTCCAGATTACTGACAACATGCTACACTTGTTGCAAAAAAAGGGATTATTCTCTGGGTCTCAGGTTGAAGATCCACAGCAGCACCTCAAAAACTTTCTATCAATATGCAAAACACAAAGGCAACCGAATGTAACTCCGGAAGCTATCGGATTACTACTTTTTCCATTCTCAGTTACAGGAGCAGCACAGATATGGCTAAACTCACTCCCAATAAACTCCATTGCAACTTGGGATGAGTTAGTCAAACAATTCCACAACAAGTTTCATCCACCCAATAAAACAGCTCAACAAATTGATGAGATTGTGAGCTTCAAACAAAAACCATTGGAAACACTACATGAAACTTGGGGGAGATTCAAAGGCATGCTTGTTATGTGTCCTCGCCATGGGATTCCTGAGCAGATGTTGGGTCAAAGGTTCTACATGGGGCTTTCAGATAGTATGAAGAATATTGTAGATGCTTCAGCAGGTGGGGCTTTTCCGAGCAAGACTTGGAGAGAGGGCCAAAATTTGCTAGACAAGATGGCTTAAAATTCCGGGTGGACGTCCAGAAATGCTCCTATCACATCAGTGGTACACTCTGTACCTCTGGATCCATCCAACACTCTGGAGGAGAACATGGCAACTTTGTTGACACAAATGAGCATCCTGACAAAGAAAGTGGAAGAATCAGGGGTTAAGCAGCAAGTTCACATTGTAGACACTACCAATGGTGGTTTATGCACATCTTGCATTAGCCAACCCATAGGTAATCCATGGACTGCAGACCAAGAACATCATCATCAACATGAAGATATGAACTATGTGACTAACTATGGAGGACAGCGACAAGGTAATCAAAACTGGGGCCAACAGGCTCCAATGCAATACAGACCTCCCCAGCCACAATTCAATGCAGCAGGTATGAGGCCACCACACAACATGGCTCCATATCCTAGACCTCAGAATTTCGACAATCAGCAGCAGGGATATTATCCACCTCCACCACAGCAAGGGGGTAGACATGACGATGGGTTTGCAGAATTGAAAGCTATGATGCAGCAGGTAATCGGGTCAAATGCCAAAACCAATGAGAGAATAGATGCACATGACGCAACAATCAAAAATATGGAAGTGCAGATGGGGCAGATTGCTATGTCACTAAACAATCGGCCTCAAGGGAAATTACCTGCAGACACTCAAACGAACCCAAAGGACCAAATCCCAAAGCAAATAATGGCAGTGACTCTGAGAAGCGGTAGAGATCTTGATGCTGAGAATGAAAGTGAAAATATTGACAGACAGGCTGAGACACCTGCGCCATTGCACATTGAACTGGATGAATCCACAGGATTGACAAAAGCCACGGTCCAGCCAATTGCTGATAATAAAGAAGCACAACAGGGAGCGGAAAAAGTAGCCGAACAGGTAGAGCAGCAGGTTGAAGAAAAAGCGATAGACAAAGATAAATCCCAAGTCACCGGGAAGAAGAGGCCTCCACCACCATTCCCCCAAAGGTTGGCCAAACACTAAAAAGAGGAACAATACAAAACGTTCTTCGACATGCTCAAGCAAATCCAGGTAAACATTCCATTAATTGAAGCTTTAAAAGAAATGCCTGGTTATGCTAAGATGATGAAGGATTTAATGTCGCGGAAATTTGATTTCCAAGACTTGGCCACAGTTACACTCACCCAGACTTGTAGTGCAGTGGTTTCTAGACCCATTGCTGAGAAGCTATCTGATCCAGGTAGTTTCACCATCCCATGCACTATAGGGAATTATGCCTTCACTAAGGCTTTATGCGATTTGGGGGCAAGCATTAATCTCATGCCCTTAGTTATCTATAAGAGGTTAGGTATTGGGAGGGCCAGACCCACCTCTATGCTTTTACAGCTTGCTGACAGGACGGTTAAGCGTCCATTTGGTATTATAGATGATGTGCTAATCCAGGTTGGGAAGTTCGTGTTTCCCGCCGATTTTGTTATTCTTGATTGCAGGGTCGACGAAGAAATTCCCCTAATCCTGGGAAGACCATTCCTAGCTACTGGAAGAGCTATAATTGACTGTGAAACTGGGGAACTCAAGATGAGGTTGAACGATGAGGAGATCATCTTCAATGTGCAAAAATCCATGAGGCGCCCTAGCGAGTTCGCAAATTGCTCTCTAATCGATGCGGTTGATGTAATAGTTGAAACCGACGATGCAGAATTGACTATCGAAGACCCACTGCAAGCATGCCTGATGAACATGGAAGAAGTAAATGGTGAATGTCTGGCCGAATGGGTATTATCCTTGGAAGGGAAGGGATTTTGGAAGCGAGAGATCGAATTCGAACCCCTACACCTAGAAAAAAGAGAAAACCCACCAGCAAAGCCATCCATAGAAGAGCCACCAAAGCTTGAACTTAAACCACTACCATCACATCTCAGATATGAGTATTTAGGCCCTAACTCCACTTTACCTGTTATTATCTCATCCAGTTTGTTAGATGTGCAGGCTCAAAAGCTTATACAGGTACTCAAGGAATGCAAGACTGCCATCGGGTGGACCATGGCAGACATAAAAGGGATCAGCCCAGCCTATTGCATGCATAAAATCCTCCTGGAAGACGGACATAAACCTTCCAGGGAACATCAAAGAAGGCTGAACCCCAACATGAAGGAAGTGGTGAAGAAGGAGGTAATAAAGTGGCTAGATGCAGGAATAATCTTCCCAATCTCAGACAGCAGCTGGGTGAGTCCGGTCCAATGTGTACCCAAGAAAGGAGGCATGACGGTGGTGAAAAACGACAACAATGAACTGATCTCAACAAGAACCATCACCGGATGGAGAATATGCATGGACTACAGGAAACTGAATCTAGCCACTCGCAAAGATCGCTTCCCACTTCCCTTCATTGATCAGATGCTTGACAGGTTGGCAGGGAGGCCCCACTTTTGCTTTACGGATGGATACTCGGGGTACAATCAAATCTCCATAGCCCCCAAGGATAGAAAGAAGACCTCCTTCACATGCCCTTATGGTATCTTCGCCTTCAGGAGGATGCCATTCGGACTATGCAATGCACCTGCCACTTTTCAAAGGTGCATGATGGCTATTTTCACCGACATGGTGGAAGACATTATGGAAGTGTTCATGGATGATTTCTCGGTGGTTGGAAATTCATTCGACGAATGCCTGGCCAATCTGAATAGAGTATTACAAAGATGCATGGAAACAAACTTAGTACTAAACTGGGAGAAGTGCCACTTTATGGTTCAAGAAGGTATAGTACTTGGGCACAGGGGTTTCAAGCAAAGGCATTGAGGTGGACCGTGCTAAAGTTGACATCATTGCAAAGTTGCCTCCACCAACATCCGTCGGGGCCATAAGAAGCTTTCTTGGACACGCCGGTTTTTACCGGAGGTTCATTAAAGACTTCTCCAAAATATCAAACCCTCTCTGTAAGTTACTTGAGAAAGACCATTCTTTTGTTTTTACTGACGAATGCAGGATTGCTTTTGAGGAATTGAAAAAGAGGCTGGTCACAACACCCATCATCATTGCCCCAGACTGGGATCAACCGTTTGAGTTAATGTGCGATGCAAGTGATTATGCAGTGGGGGCAGTGCTGGGCCAGAGGAAAGATAAACTGATGCATCCAATATACTATGCAAGCAGAACTCTGAATGGAGCACAGCTAAACTACACAATGACGGAAAAGGAGATGCTAGCGGTTGTGTTTGCATTCGACAAATTTCGGTCCTATCTCATAGGATCAAAGGTAATCGTCTACACAGACCATGCAGCTTTAAGATATCTAATTGATAAAAAGGACTCTAAGCCACGCCTAATTCGTTGGGTGTTGCTTCTCCAAGAGTTCGACCTCGAAATCAGAGATAGAAAAGGCACTGAGAATCAAGTAGCCGACCATTTGTCAAGACTTGAAGGAGCTGAACTTGTCAAAGAGAGTGGGGAAATTCTGGAAACTTTTCCAGACGAGCAATTGCTCACAACTACTCTCCTGAAAGCTCCATGGTATGCTGACTACGCTAATTATCTGGCCAGTGGCATTGTTCCTTATGACCTATCATCGGTCCAGCGGAAAAGATTTTTTCGTTAAAGTCGGCATTATTATTGGGATGAACCATACTTGTTTAGGATATGTCTTGATAACATGATCCGGAGATGCGTCCCCGAGATAGAACAATCTTCTGTTTTGCAGGCATGTCACGCTTCAGCATACGGCGGGCACTTTGGAGGAATTCGTACAGCTGCCAAAATACTCGAGGCCGGTTTCTATTGGCCGACAGTATTTAAGGATGCACACTTGTGGGTGAAAGGTTGCAACGAATGTCAACGCACCGGAAACATCTCTCGGCGTCATGAGATGCCAATGAATCCAATCCAGCAGGTGGAAGTATTCGATGTCTGGGGAATAGATTTCATGGGGCCCTTCATTAGCTCATACGGAAATAAGTATATACTTGTTGCTGTTGATTACGTGTCCAAATGGGTGGAAGCTGCAGCACTACCTACCAATGATGCTAAGGTCGTAGTGGGATTTTTGAAGAAGAATATTTTCACCCGGTTTGGGACTCCAAGGGCCATCATTAGTGACGGGGGCACACACTTTTGCAACCGAGCCTTTGAGAAATTATTGGCCAAATATGATGTTAAACACAAGGTGGCCACTCCATATCACCCGCAAACTAGCGGACAAGTTGAGGTCTCCAACGGGGAGATTAAAAGTGTACTGACCAAAACAGTGAACGCTACAAGAACCGACTGGTCCAGGAAGCTCGATGACGCACTATGGGCATATAGAACAGCATTCAAAACACCCATTGGCATGTCTCCATATAAATTGGTGTTCGGAAAAGCTTGTCACTTGCCGGTTGAATTAGAACATAAAGCGTGGTGGGCACTGAAACAATTGAATCTCAACTTGGAGGAAGCAGGTAAAGCAAGGTTGACCGGATTACATGAGTTGGAAGAATTTCGGTATCTAGCATTTGAAAATACGAGATTGTATAAAGAGAGGATGAAGCGGATCCATGATCAAAATATAGTTGAGCGTACCTTCAAAAATGGGGACAAGGTACTACTATACAATTCAAGATTACGGCTGTTCCCAGGTAAATTGAAATCAAGGTGGTCAGGACCCTTCAAGGTAATTGAGGCATTTGAGTCCGGAGCTGTGGAAATTCAAACTATGGATGGAGCACGTACCTTTAAGGTAAACGGACAGAGGTTGAAACAATACATAGGCCTGGATGACATGGAGGACAAGATAGAATTGCACTTGAATGAACCTCAAAGGTCCAGCGAGCCGTAAAATGCGCTAAGCTGAGTCGTGCCGCGACGTTAACTCAGGCGCTACGTGGGAGGCAACCCACGAACATGTTGTAAGTAATTTAATATTAGTAGTAAGTAATAAGGATTAAAAGAAAATAAACAAATAAAAATCTTTTGCTGAAACAGTCGAATTTTTTCATAAGGGAGCACTGTCCGCGGTCCACTCGCGGACCGCGGCTGAACCGCGGAAAAATACCTTCTCTGAACTTCTCTGTTCGCGGTCCATCCGCGGCCGCGAGCCAACCGCGAAAAAATGCCTTCTCTGAATCTCGACTGTTCGCGGTCCGCTCACGGCCGCGAACGAACCGCGAACACAGTCGCGGTCAGCTCCGCGGTTGGCCAAATTTCAAGTTTTTTTTTAATTTTTCCCTCCCCCTTTTTCTAAACCCTAAATAACTTAACCCCCTTCCCCATAACCCAAAACAGCCGCCCCTCCCCTCTCAAATCTCTCTCTCTCTAAATTCAAATCCTCTCCCTTCTCTCTAAAAATCCCCATCCCTCTATTCTACAAATCATCCCTTTCTCCCACCCCACTTCTCCATTACTATAACTTGTAAGTTTCTCTACTTATCTCTTTTATTTTGCTCCATTTTTTTAGGTTTTGATTGTTTAGTTTGTATAAATATTTAGTTAGTCTTAGTTAGGGTCTATTCATGAATGTTGCTTGATTTATCATTGTGCTTTTAATCTTGCCATGAAATTACTTTAAGGAACATTGTTCTACGATTGATGTTGGGAGAAGAATGGGTGTTGGGTTGTCATTTGTGTTGATTTTATGACTTGGAAACCCTAATAGTAGTTCTACAAGATATATGTGTTGGTTGGTTAAGTTAGGGCACATTACATTGAGCCTAATAGACTAATGGTAATTAGGAGACATAATGCCAACTTTTACAATGGTTATTGAATAATTTTTGGGATGGACTAAGTAAATAACATGTGTGCCAAGAACTAAGTGTGGGGTTCGCAATTGGGCATGTAGGGAATAGTGAGATAAAGAGTTTGCGGGAATTACACAGAGTTGATGGTCAATTGTGAATTATCAAGGATGGCGAAGTCTGAGTAGCCTTCCACTAACTAACAGTTTATACACTTTTTGGCTATCTTAATTGTACAGGATCATGGCTCCAAAGAGATCACGACATGGTGCGAGCTCATCCAGGCAACCAACTTATGATGAATCTCGGTTTGCCGATGAAGGGGCGGAAACTGCATTTAACATCAAAGCAAACAAAAAGTGGCTTCAAGAGGTTGAAGTGGACAGAATAGCCATCCGCTCGGAAAAGCCGGAAATGTATGATGAGATCCGACGGCGAGAGATGGAGTTCCTTTTTGAAACACCCACTACAGTAAACAAGATGCTGGTCAGAGAATTCTATGCCAACGCCCCGTACTCCTCATTGAGACGAGTTTTCGTCAAAGGTAAGCATGTAGATGCTCATATTCCCACCATTAGGCAAGTACTTCGCCTACCACTACACACGAGTGATATTGATTATTACCATGATAGGCCCGGTGTCACATGGGACATGTTAATTGAGGCCTTATGTGTAGATGGTGTTCCCGTATGGATTCGGAACCAAACTCTGCATTCTAACTGTTTCACTCACATTGCCAAATGTTGGTTTTCTATAATTTGCAACCGCATTCTGCCCTCAAGTAACACTACAGATGTTACCTTTAATAGGGCTCTGTTGACTTGGTGCTTGGTAACACACCGGGATGTTGATATTGCCCGGGTTATTAGTGACGAGATGGTACTGAGGGGATCCCTCACTGCCAAGGGTTTCTATTACCCATCTCTTGTCACTTCCTTGTGTCTCCTCAACCACACCCCAGTTCATGAGACTGACGGTGAGTTACTACCAAAAGCTCCATTTAGAGCCGCCACTATTCGGGTTGGACGAGACAACACACCCATTGACTTAGATGATGATGATGATCCTGTACCGGAGGCCCGGGCCAGCCACTCCATGGATTCAGCTGGACCCTCCAGACCTGCTCCTCGCGGAGCAAGCATGTCTAGATCCGACTCCACACGACCTATGCTGAGGTCAATGGAGGAGGAAGTGGCTGCTCTACGCACTTCAGTTGACGGTCTACACACACGACTAGATGCCATGTCAACTAGGCAAGCCCGGTCAGAGAACAGATTTATGGCATGGTTCAGAGCACTTGGGAGAGCATGCCATGTCGACCCATCCACTGTGTCCGACTCCGAGTGAGTCCCAGGTAAGTTTTCTTAAACCCCATTGTGCTTTCATATTGTTTATACCATGAGGACATGGCATATTTTTAAGTGTGTGGTGGGGAACTTATCTTGTAGATGATGTATATATTAGTGTAGTAAGTAATATAAAATAATAAAAATACAAAACAAAATCAGAAAATTTTAAAAATCCAAAAATATGAGTAGAGGACTCTTCCTGATGACGGACTATTTAGGACAAGTACTCTTGAGGGAAGTAGTCCACGTAGGAATTTTTCTTTCTTTTTATTTTCTTTTTATAGGTAATGTATCATTCCCCCTTGGTTTTTCTTTTGACCACGGTTCTTTTCCAAGGGTTTTTATTTGAACCGGGTTAGGTAGATTTTTTTTTTTTTAGGAGTAGAGGTAAAAGGGCAACATGTAACTCCAAATATGCACATTAGCAAAAGCGTAAATTGAACTTGAGAATGTATCATCTAAACTTGATTGTAGAATCTCAATATGCCTTAAATTGCACAATAATGCTTGCTTGAACATTGATAGGATTTTGTAGATAAACCGGATTCCAAATGAGTTGCATGCCATGTGTGTGTGAGGTTGCTACTTACATTGTATGTTGTACATGATTCCTAGAACTTGCCTTGTGTGTTTGCAAAGCGAAATAGAAGTTGTTTGGTTGTAGAGAGGATAGAGGCATTTCTTTGTGTAACCCCATATATCAATAGACATGAATTCACCCGTACATTATATCTTAGTTAACCCCTTTGAGCTTCAAGCCTATTTCTTTGATAACCCTTGAATGTTCTTCAAATTATTATATTTGTTCTACTTTACCTCCTAGAAGCACTTGTATTGTAATGAATATGCAAAAGTTTAAGTGTGGGGTGAAGGGAAATTGAAAAGGGAAAATCAAGAATAAATGATAGAAAATAGTAAGCTGGCCAAAATAATATAAATGTGTTGCAAAGCAATGAGAAAAAGAGCGATATCAATGTATATATGAAAATTACAAAGGCCAGTTACACCAACAAAAGAAAAATGGGGATTAAAAGCCAATAAAGGTGAATAAATGTTTTCGGGAGACATAAGGGAGAAAACTAAAAGGGAAAGTGGTGAAAGAGAAAAGAAAAGTGCTTAGGGAGGTTAGTCACTACACCCAAAAGTATCCTACCCGTCCCATAGCCTACATTACAACCCTTAAAGACCTCTTGATCTATGAGTGGATAACTCGATTAGTGGAGTATTACACTAGGGGCAAGCTTATGGTGTGTCTGTACTCATATAAATGTTCTTTGTTGAGAGTGAGTGAATTTTCCTGATATCTATAAGTTCCATGTATTTGAATTGTTAATGTGTGGGAACTTCTCTCAATAACTTTTGTGAGGGCATGTAATTCAAGAGGAAGAAGGTAAATTTGCAAGATTTTGGTAATAAGTAGAGTAAGTAATAACGTGCGGGCATGAGAATTTACAGTTAAGTAAAGATTATACATATCTTAGGTTGTTCATGTATAATAAGCTTTTGTGACATATTTTGGGGGAGACAAAAATTTTTAATTGGCCTAAGGTGTGATTAAAGGTTGCTCGAGGACGAGCAAAGGTTTAAGTGTGGGGTATTGATAATAGGTGAATTTGACTATAATTATACCCTAAATAATCACACTTTATTATAAGAACAATGTTGTTAAAAGGACAAAATGCTTTGATTAGTGTTTGATTGTGTTTTACAGGTACATGTGATGCATTGGATGCTTTAAAAAGCCATTTTGAAGCCATAAGTTGATGAAAAGGCCAAGAGAAGAGCTAAAGTGAAGAGGGCTGGACGAAGCAGTGAAGAAACAGAAGCACTGTTCATCCGCGGTCCACTCGCGGTCGCGGATGAACCGCGAAAAACGAAGCCCTCTGAATCTTGGCTGTTCGCGGTCCGCTCGCGGCCGCGAACGAACCGCGGAGGTCCCAGCGGCAGTTATCCTAATTGGACTCTAATTTGTTTTCTTAGCTCTAAAACCTCTATATAAACTCCTAGTTTGCCCCATAGAGGCATGTACTTTATTTCTTCAATACTTTTGCAAGGTTTTAGTAGGAGAGATTCCTCTCAAAACTCTTTCTTTATTTTTATATCAAGCAATTCTTTATGCTTTCAATTATTATTCTTTTTGTTTCTTCAAGCATGAGTAGCTAAATTCTTTTCTAAGGTTTTGATGGAACCTATTGATTGATGAACTTATCGTTTATGTGATTACAAATTGTGACTTAGATTTCTATTTGTTCAACTTCATTCTTATTGTAGTTAATTGGTAGAGCTCCCAATTAGCGGTGCCTATTTAGTGTGCATAACTTGGAAAAGAGTGCATATTTAGGTTTATTGTTGAACAACACCACACCTAGGTTATTAGAGGAATCTATAATTTTAGGCGTAAAGACGGGATTAGGAATAACGAAGTCTTGGGTGCAATCTAAAGTGAACTATTCAAATTAAAGCTAGCTAGGGTAGCTCGGGAGAGTGCACTAGTAAATTATTGTAATTGCTCGGGAGAGGGTTACGATACACATAGAGTTCATGATTGATAGAATATATTAACAATTTGTATGAGCATAACGATAAGGGATTCCGTCAATAGGGGAAATCAATACCTTAGTCTTTCTCTATATTATTTCATTCAACATTCAAATCCTTTCTTTTAAAGCATTCTTTAATTCTTGCAAAGTAGTTGTTCGAAACCATACACAAATATATATTCAAAGTTTGGGAACTTGATTCGGAAGTACTTTTGGGGTTGTGAAAGTTGCAATTGGTAGGTTAATTCTCTGTGGGATCGATCTTGGACTTATTAAACCAAGTTATATTGACTACGACCGTTGCTTGGACGTGAATCACCTACGCGTCCAGACAACTGAAGGTACATGAGAAGAACTATCATGTTCATGATCTGGAGCTAGCTGCTATTGTTCACGCCTTGAAAATTTGGCGTCATTACTTGTGTGGGGTTCCTTGTGAGATCTACATGGATCACCGGAGCTTGCAGCACTTGCTTAAGCAGAATGACCTGAATATGCGTCAGAGGAGATGGTTGGAGCTACTGAAGGACTATGATATTACTATTCTCTATCATCCGGGCAAGGCTAATGTAGTTGTCGATGCTTTGAGCCGTTGGGCAGAGAGTTTGGGGAGTTTGGCATATCTACCAGCTTCAGAGAGGCCTATGGCGATGGATATTCAGGCTTTAGCCAGGCAGTTTGTTAGACTGGATCTTTCGGAGCCCAGCCGGGTTTTGGCCTGTGTGGTTTCCCGGTCTTCTCTATTGGACCGCATCAGGGAGCATCAGTTCGACGACCTTCATTTGCTTGTCCTCTAGGATAGAGTTCGGCGTGGTGACGCTCGAGATGTTACCATTGGGGATGATGGAGTTATGAGGATGCAGGGGCGTATATGTGTGCCCAATGTAGATGATCTTTGAGAGCTGATTCTAGCAGAGGCCCATAGCTCGCGGTATTCCAGCCATCCGGGTGCCGCGAAGATGTATCAGGACTTGAGACAACATTACTGGTGGAGGCGGATGAAGAGGGATACAGTTGATTATGTCTCTAGATGCCTCAACTGCTAGCAGGTGAAGTATGAGCATCAGCGTCCGGATGGATTGATGCAGCAGATTGAGATTCCAGAGTGGAAATGGGAGCGCATCATGATAGACTTTGTATCTGGACTTCCACGGACTATTAGGAAGTTTGATTCCATTTGGGTTATTGTGGATCGGCTGACCAAGTCCGCCCATTTCATACCGGTGAGCACTGCTTATTCATCGGAACGACTGGCGGAGATCTATATCAGGGAGATAGTTCGGCTGCATGGTATTCCAGTTTCCATCATTTCGGATAGAGGCACTCGGTTCACTTCACGGTTCTGGAGAGCCGTACAGCAGGAGTTAGGTACTCGGGTAGAGCTGAGCACAGCGTTTCATCCCCAGACTGATGGTCAGTCCGATCGCACTATTTAGATTTTAGAGGATATGCTCCGTGAGTGCGTGATTGAGTTTGGAGGTTCATGGGATCACTTCTTGCCACTGGCGGAGTTTGCTTATAACAACAGCTACCAGTCCAGTATTCGGATGGCACCGTATGAGGCTCTAAATGGTAGGAGGTGCAGGTCTCCCATGGGTTGGTTCGAGCCGAGCGAGGCCAGACTGCTAGGTACTGATATGGTTCAGGATGCAATGGACAAGGTCAAGATGATTCAGGACAGACTTCGTGCAGCCCAGTCTAGACAGAAGAGTTATGCGGATAAGAAGGTTCGCGATGTGGCTTTTATGGTTGGCGAGCGGGTTCTGCTTCGAGTCTCGCCAATGAAGGGCGTTATGAGGTTCGGGAATAAAGGGAAGCTGAGTCCTAGATTTATTGGCCGTTTTGAGATTTTGAGGCGTGTTGGGGAGGTTGCTTATGAGTTATCCTTACCTCCCAGCCTAGCCGGAGTCCACCCCGTATCTCATGTCTATGCTCCGGAGATACCATGGTGACCCGTCGCATGTGTTGGATTTCACTTCGGTTCAGCTAGACGAGGATCTGTCTTATGTTGAGGAGCCAGTGGCCATTCTAGACAGGCAAGTCAGGAAGCTAAGGTCAAAGAACATCGCTTTAGTAAAGGTCCAGTGGCAGGGTCAGCTGGCCGAGGAGGCGACTTGGGAGACCGAGCAGGATATACGCAACTAGTACCCTCATCTCTTCACCACTCCGGGTATGTTTTCTATGCTCGTTCGAGGACGAACGAATCTTTTAAGTGTGGGAAGATGTAACGAACCGGCCGGTCGTTTTAGAAAATTATGCCCCTACCCCTAATTCAACTGTTCCCCTAAGTTCATTTCTGCTATTGTGGTTTGCCGGGTAGGTCGGTTCTGGAATTCGGAGTGTTTTGGGACACTTAGTCCCAAAATCGAAGCTTTGTAGTTGGAAAATGGTCCGTAGTCAGAACAGTGTTAAGACAACCTCGAAACGGAAATTCGTTGGTTCCATTAGCTCCGTTAGGTGATTTCGGGGTTGGAAGCGCGTTCGGAATATATTTTGGAGGTCCGTAGCTCAATTAGGCTTGAAATGCCGAAGTTTGAAATTTTGGCGAATCCGAACGATAGGTGAGATTTTGATCTGGGGGTCGGAATGGAATTCCGACAATTTTTGTAGCTTCGTTATGTGATTTTGGATATGTCCGCAAATTTTCAGGTCATTCGGACGTCGTTTGGTCGGGTTTTTGATTGAATGTTGATTTCGGAAGTTTGGAAGAAACTTAGGCTTGAATCCGTGTGAAAATGGTGCTTTTTGATGTTTAGGATGGTGTTTTTATGATTGGAACAAGTTCGTATCGTGTTTTGGAGTATGTAGGTGGCTTTCGTTGGGGTCCCGGGGACCTCGGGATGAATTCGGACCATCAAACGGGCATTTGGAACTTGGAAAATCTGCAGAAAATGCAGCAGCAGTGCAGCAGAAATTTGACCTACGCGTTCGCGAGGCACGTGCCGCGTTCGCGTAGACCTGGTCAAGTCGGTCATCGCATTCGCGTAGGAGAGATCCAGTTCGCGTAGTTGTGGCCTGGGACGTATTGCATTCGCGACCAGGTGGGCCGCGTTCGCGAAGAGTAATGTGGGCGGCCTTGGGATTTTGTTCATCGCGAACGCGTGAAGCGCGTCGCATTCGCGAGGGGTCTGTTTGGCAATGCATCGCGGACGTGTGGGATGGTGTCGCGTTCGCGAAGAGGAAGTTGGGCGAGTCATCGCGAACGCATAGGGCAATGGGGTCTGGCAGTGAGTTTAAGTTCAGAACATAACAGCCGCGACCCCCATACACAAAAAACGCCATTTTTGAGCTCCAAGAGAGGAAGTTGACGGGGAATCGCTGGGATATCATCTGTCACGACCCTAGTTCACCAATCGTGAACATGTCGTGATGGCACCCAGTCCCCACGACTAGGTAAGCCTAACACATTGCGGATTATACAAGTTATGAACATTAAGTAAGAAATAGCGGAAAAATAGCATAAAAAGAAATGTAATCCGTGCCGCTTGGCACATACATCCGTCAAAACATATTGTATAAAACACCACCAAGATCCGGAATCCCACGGGTAACACAGACTATAAGGGAATATACTACTGTGGCTCTATGTATAAAGAGTATCTAACAACGAAGTGAAGGAAAAATATCTACTAGTACTAATAGAATAGAAGGAAGGCCTCCGGATCCGCGGACGTAGAAGATCATACCTCGAGGTCTCCCAAAACGCTGCTGAATCACTTGATATGAGTCTGTCCTGATGTACCTGGATCTGCACAACAAAAGTGTGCAGAAGAGTAGCATGAGTACACCACGGCGGTACTCGGTAAGTGCCAAGCCTAACCTCGATGGAGTAGTGACGAGGAAGGTCAGGGCCCTACCGAGAGAATCAATAATAAAATGACAATAACAATAATGAGCAGTTTAAATGACAATAATCTTTAAATAACAACAATAAAGTGATTACCGCAACCGTCTACAAATAAACTAACAACAAGTAACAACTCAATTAACAAGTCCAGGACCTGTGGGAATTGAACCCACAGTCCCATTAACAGTACCCCTGGGTCTCCGGGAATCGAACCCGCAGTCCCTACAAATAACTCAGGATCTCGGGAATCGAACCCGCAGTCCCTACCAATATCACTCCGGGTCTCTGGGAATCGAACCCACAGCCCTGGGTCTCCGGGAATTGAACCCGCAGTCCACCAACACATCAAATAAACAAAACACACAGAGAGAATATAATATGTTTAACCACAACTTCACCGAAACTAGTGCCAACAATTTATCAGGAAGTTTAAGTAAGTCAACTAGGCAATTAGACATGTTGAATCCTAGCTAATCATGCTTTTCTAACTAAACCTGGGTAAAGTATCGCTTTTATCAGCTAAGAGCAGAAATATCACTAATCAGACAATTCAAGTAAAGTGTGTGTTACAACAACCAGCGCACGTACACGCCCGTCACCTCGCGTACAAGGCATTTAAACTATCACATAATATCCTAGGGGTGAAAGTTCCCCCACACGAGGTTAGACAAGCCACTTACCTCGACTCCGGTACAAAACCGCTAAGAGACAACTCTCTTGCCGTGAATGTCGGCCTCCACAAGTGTAGTATCTGATAAAAATCAATAGAGTCACATCAAGATAGGCCAATTGGGCATTACACAATAAAAACAATTCAAAATACACCAAAACCCACAAGTTGCCAAAACCCTACTTTCGGTACGCTTATCGAAAAATCACGAAAGCTATATATTCGGAACCCTCGTCTCAATACGAGTCTAAGCATATAAGATTTACCAAATTTGGACTCCATTTGCCAGTTCAAAACCTTGATTTTCTAAAGTTCAAGCCTAGGGCTAAATCCTCCATAAATTACCCCAATTCCTCCATTTTCATGATAGAATTGCATAATATTATCAATACTAATCATAAGATGAGTCCATAGATGATTACCTGATGATTTCCATTGAATCTCCCTCGAAAAGTGCCCAAATCGCCCATTAAGCCGAGACCCCAAATGTGTGAAATGTTTCTAAAATTTCTAACTTCTGATACAATTAATCTTCTGCGATTTTCGCTTCTACGGACCATTTCCACCTCTGCGGAACCGCTTCTGCGACCACGTGGTCGCTTCTGCGAATCACAGGCCCGGCTGGCCCATTCTGCTTCTGCGAGCCTAGGGCCGCTTCCGCGAGACCGCTTCGGCAAATCATCCTCCGCTCCTGCGGAACATTCTGCTTCCGCGCCTCAGAGTCCGCTCTTGCGGACCCGCTTAAGCGGTCAATATTCCGCTTCTGCGGAACTCCCCTTCACGACCCCGGACCGCTTCTGCGATCCTCTTTCCGCATCAGCGATGCCGCCTCTGCGGACCAGGATCCGCTTCAGCGATCACTTCCGCTCCTGCGTTCACTTGTCCGCTCCTGCGGACTCGCTCCTGCGCTCCCATTTCCGCAGGAGCGAAAACAACAGAACAGAACACCAAACCTGCAATTTTCCATGTTTTCTCCCGTTTAACCATCCGAAAACACCCCGAGGCCCTCGGGACCTCATCCAAACACACCAACACTTCCTAATACCTTATTCGAACTTGTTCCAATCCTCAAAACACGCCTAACAACATCAAAACCCATAATTCACATCGACTTCAAGCCTAAATTTCTTAAAACTTTCCGAATTACACATTCGATCTAGAACCCGACCAAACGACGTCCGAATGACCTAAAATTTTGCGGACATATCCAAAATCACAAAACGAAGCTACAGAAATTGACGAAATTCCATTCCGACCCCCGGATCAAAATCTCGCCTAACGTTCGGATTCGTCAAAATTTCCAACTTCGGCATTTCAAGCCTAATTGAGCTACGGACCTCCAAAATACATTCCGAATGCGCTCCCAACCCCAAAATCACCTAACGGAGCTAATGGAACCATCGGATTTCCGTTCCGAGGTCGTCTTAACATTGTTCCGGCTACGGACCATTTTCTATCGTTAAAGCTCTCATTTAGGGACTAAGTGTCCCAAAATGCTCCAAATTTCAGAACAGACTCTCCCGGCAAACCACAATAGCAGAAATGAACTTAGGGGAACAGTTAAATTGGGGATTGGGGCGTAATTTTCTAAAACGACCGGCCGGGTCGTTACATCTTCCCACACTTAAAAGATTCGTTCGTCCTCAAACGAGCATAGAAAACATACCTGGAGTGATGAAAAGATGAGGGTACTGGCTGCGCATATCCTGCTCAGTCTCCCAAGTCGCCTCCTCGACCGGCTGGCCCCGCCACTGAACCTTTACTGAAGCGATGTTCTTTGACCTTAGCTTTCTGACCTGCCTGTCTAGAACGGCAACTGGCTCCTCAACATAAGACAGATCCTTGTCTAGCTGAACCGAAGTGAAATCCAACACATGCGACGGGTCACCATGGTATCTCCGGAGCATGGAGACATGAAATACGGGGTGAACTCCGGCTAGGTTGGGAGGTAAGGCCAACTCATAAGCAACCTCCCCAACACGCCTCAAAATCTCAAAAAGGCCAATAAATCTAGGACGCAGCTTTCCTTTCTTCCCAAACCTCATAACGCCCTTCATGGGCGAGACTCGAAGCAGAACTCGCTCACCAACCATAAAAGCCACATCGCGAACCTTCTTATCCACATAACTCTTTTGTCTAGACTGGGCTGCGCGAAGTCTATCCTGAATCACCTTGACCTTGTCCATGGCATCCTGAACCATATCAGTACCTAGCAGCCTGGCCTCGCCCGGCTCGAACCAACCCACGGGAGACCTGCACCTCCTACCATATAGGGCCTCATACGGTGCCATCTGAATACTGGACTGATAGCTGTTGTTATAAGCAAACTCCGCCAGTGGCAAGAAGTGATCCCATGAACCTCCAAACTCAATCACGCACGCACGGAGCATATCCTCCAAAATCTGAATAGTGCGCTCGGACTGCCCATCAGTCTGGGGGTGAAATGCTGTGCTCAGCTCCACCCGAGTACCTAACTCCTGCTGTACGGCTCTCCAGAACCGTGAAGTGAACTGAGTGCCTCTATTTGAAAAGATGGAAACTGGAATACCATGCAGCCGAACTATCTCCCTGATATAGATCTCTGCCAGTCGCTCCGATGAATAAGTAGTGCTCACCGGTATAAACTGGGCGGACTTGGTCAGCCGATCCACAATAACCCAAATGGAATCAAACTTCCTAACAGTCCGTGGAAGCCCAGATACAAAGTCCATGGTGATGCGCTCCCATTTCCACTCCGGAATCTCAATCCGCTGCATCAATCCACCCGGGCGCTGATGCTCATACTTCACCTGCTGGCAGTTGAGGCATCTAGAAACATAATCAACTATATCCCTCTTCATCTGCCTCCAACAGTAATGCTGTCTCAAGTCCTGATACATCTTCGCCGCACCCGGATGGATGGAATACCGTGAGCTATGGGCCTCTGCTAGAATCAGCTCTCGAAGATCATCTACATTGGGCACACAGATATGCCCATGCATCCTCATAACTCCATCATCCCCAATGGTAACATCTCGAGCATCACCACACTGAACTCTATCCTGAAGGACAAGCAAATGAGGGTCGTCGAACTGACGCTCCCTGATGCGGTCAAATAGAGAAGACCGAGAAACCACGCAAGCCAGAACCCGGCTGGGCTCCGAAAGATCCAGTCTAACAAACTGCCTGGCTAAAGCCTGAACATCCATCGCCATAGGTCTCTCCGAAGCTGGTAGATACGCCAAACTCCCCAAACTCTCTGCCCGACGACTCAAGGCATCGGCAACCACATTAGCCTTGCCCGGATGATAGAGAATAGTAATATCATAGTCCTTCAGTAGCTCCAACCATCTCCTCTGACGCATATTCAGGTCCTTCTGCTTAAGCAAGTGCTGCAAACTCCGGTGATCAGTGTAGATCTCACAAGGAACCCCATACAAGTAATGACGCCAAATCTTCAAGGCGTAAACAATGGCAGCTAGCTCCAAATCGTGAACAGGATAGTTCTTTTCATGCACCTTTAGCTGTCTGGACGCGTAGGCAATCACCCTACCGTCCTGCATCAACATTGCGCTGAGCCCAACTCGTGAGGCATCACAATACACAATATAGGACCCCGAGCCTGTAGGCAACATCAATATAGGGGCTGAAGTCAAAGCTGTCTTGAGCTTCTGAAAGCTCGCCTCACACTCCTGTCCACAGGAAACGAGCACCCTTTTGGGTCAACCTGGTCATCGGTGCTGCGATCAAAGAGAACCCCTCTACGAAACGATGGTAATAACCCGCCAAGCCAAGGAAA
The DNA here is from genome assembly GCA_032618575.1 of Nicotiana noctiflora. NCBI lineage: Eukaryota > Viridiplantae > Streptophyta > Magnoliopsida > Solanales > Solanaceae > Nicotiana > Nicotiana noctiflora. The sequence continues at coordinate 34,600 of JASVEL010002684.1, read as the reverse complement.
ACTGCGAATCTCAGTAGCGGAGGAGGGTCTGGGCCAACTCTGCACGGCCTCCACCTTCCTCGGATCTACTCGAATACCATCACTCAACACCACATGGCCCAAAAATGCTACTGAACTCAACCAGAATTCACATTTAGAGAACTTCGCATAAAGCTGCTTCTCCCTCAGAATCTGAAGCACTATCCTCAAATACTGCTCATGCTCTTCCCGACTCCGGGAATATACTAGAATATCATCAATGAAGACAATCACGAACAAGTCTAGATAAGGCCTGAACACACTGTGCATCAAATGCATAAAGGCTGATGGGGCATTAGTCAGCCCAAAAGACATCACGAGGAACTCATAGTGGCCATACCCAGTCCTGAAGGCAGTCTTCGGGATATCTGGTTCCCGGATCTTCAGCTGGTAATACCCAGAGCGCAAATCAATCTTAGAAAACACCTGTGCGCCTGGTAGCTGGTCAAATAAATCATCAATGCGAGGCAAAGGATACCGGTTCTTCACTGTAACCTTGTTCAGCTGACGATAGTCAATACTCATACGCATAGAACCGTCATTTTTCTTCACAAACAACACAGGAGCACCCCAAGGTGAAACATTGGGTCGAATGAAACCCTTACCCAATAACTCCTGTGAATGATCCTTCAACTCCTTCAACTCAGGAGGAGCCATACGGTACGGTGGAATCAAAATGGGCTGAGTGCCCGGCAATAAGTCAATAGCAAAATCAATATCTCTGTCGGGCGGCATGCCCGGGAGATCAGCTGGAAATACATCAGCAAAATCACGTACCACTGGAACGGAATTAATAGAAGGAGTGTCAATACTGACATCCCGCACATAAGCTAGATAAGTAGCCCACCCCTTCTCAACCATATGCTGAGCTCCGAGAAAGGAAATAACACGGCTGGGGGTGTGATCTAGAGTACCACTCCACTCAATACGTGGAATGCCTGGCATAACCGGCGTCACGATCTTGGCGTGACAATCAAGAATAGCATAATGGGGCGACAACCAGTCCATGCCCAGGAATAATATCAAAATCGACCATCCCGAGCAACAATAGATCCGCTCCGGTCTCAAAACCACAAATGGTAACCAAACACGACCGATACACACGGTCCACAGCCAAAGAATCACCCACTGGAGTGGAAACATAAATTGGGGCACTCAAAGAATCCCGAGACACACCCAGATGAGAAGCAAAGTAAGAAGACACATATGAAAAAGTGGAACCGGGGTCGAATAGAACCGATGCCTCCCTATGACTAACCAGGAATAATACATGTGATAACAAAATCAAATGCAACTGTCGTAGCGCGATCGGGAATAGCATAGAATCCGGCTTGTCCCCCCTCTCGAGGACGGCCTCGGCACCCTGACCCCTGCCCCTAGTTGGCTGGGCATGTAGAGTGGCAGTTGGAGGTGGAATGATAGCCTGCTGGCCCTGAGAACCATGCTGAGGCTGCGAAGACTGATGATGTGCTTCCCTCCTACGCCTGGGGCACTCCTAACTAGGTGGCGAGTATCCCCGCACTCAAATCAAGCTCTGGGAGGATGCGGTGGCTGTGACTGACCGGCCTCACCCCCACTAGTCTGACCCCTGGAAGGACCCCGCGTAGGAGGTTCACTGGAAACTGGGGGAGCATAATAGGGCTCCTGAGGTGCTGAAAGAGCTGGAGTGCTACCGGCTGTTGGCAAAGCCGAGTGAACTGGTCGACCAGAATAACCCCTACCAAAACGACTGGCTGCTGAAGTGTGGGCACCAGAGAAATAGCCTGACTCACGAGACCTCTTGGCCTCTCTCTTTCCCCGCTCTCTAGGGAGCATACTCTCGATCCTCCCGGCAATGCTCACGACCTGCTGATAAGATATATCTGTCTCCAACTCTCTGGCCATGCTGGATCGGATCGGTAGAATCAGGCCCTCAATAAATCTCCGCACCCTCTCCCGGACCGTGGCTACCAAGGCTGGTGCATGTCTGGCGAGACGGGTGAAACTGATAGCATACTCCGATACTGACATGGGGCCCTGTCGCAACCGCTCAAACTCCGAGCGCCAAGAATCCCTAAGGCTCTGGGGAACAAACTCCCTCAAAAACAGATCTAAAAACTGCATCCAGGTCAATGAAGCAGACTCTCCGGACTATCCAACTCATACATGCGCCACCAATCATAAGCGGCCCTACGAAACTAAAAAGCAGTGAAGGAAACCCCGCTGGTCTCCACAATCCCCATAGTACAAAGAATATGATGACACTCTTCTAGAAAACCCAATGCATCATCTAAAGCCAACCCACTGAACACTGGAGGGTCATATTTCTTGAACCGCTCCAATCTACGCTGCTCATCCTCAGAGGCAGCTGGCCCTCCTCTGGGCTGTGCTGGGGCAGCAGGAGGCATAACCAAAATCTCTGGAACCTGTCCCACTAGCACACGCTGCTCAGGTGTGATGGCTGCGGGAGTCTGGGCCCCTCCCCCGACCTGGGATGTAGCTACGACGAGAGGAAGCAATCCTGCCTGAGCTAAAGTGGTATACATACTCATGAACTGGGCCAGGGTCTCCTGGAGCGCTGGAGTAGTGGCAGTTGTAGTCGGTGTACCAGGTGCCTGCGCTCCAACCTGGTATACCTGTGGCACCTCAGCAGCAGCGCGCGCGGGTGCTGTGGCTGCACCTCGGGTGCGTCCCGTCCTCTACCTCGGCCCCGGCCTCTGACGGCGACAACAAGGGGCGCGGGTACCTGATCGTCGCGAGTAGCTCGTGTCCTCACCATCTGTGAGAGAATAGAAAGCAATAGTTTAGATTTGATGCCAAAATGTCGCACGACAAGGAATCCAAAAGAAATGAAGAGTTTCCTAAACAGTTACATAGCCCTTCGTAGATAAATACGGACGTCTCCGTATCGATCAGCGAGGCTCTAAATAACCGGCATGTGTCCCGTGACTCCTATGAACCTAGAGCTCTGATACCAACTTGTCACGAACCTAGTTCACCAATCGTGAACATGTCGTGATGGCACCCAGTCCCCACGACTAGGTAAGCCTAACACATTGCGGATTATACAAGTTATGAACATTAAGTAAGAAATAGCGGAAAAATAGCATAAAAAAAATGTAATCCGTGCCGCTTGGCACATACATCCGTCAAAACACACTGTATAAAATGCCACCAAGATCCGGAATCCCACGGGTAACACGGACTAAAAGAGAATATACAACTGTGGCTCTATGTGTAAAGAGTATCTAACAATGAAATGAAGGAAAATGTCAACTAATATTATCAGAATAGAAGGAAAGCCTCCGGATCCGCTGACGTAGCAGATCATACCTTGAGGTCTCCCAAAAGGCTGCGGAATCACCTAGTACGAGCCTGTCCTGATATACCTGGATCTGCACAACAAAAGTGTGCAGAAGAGTAGCATGAGTACACCATGGCGGTACTCAGTAAGTGCCAAGCCTAACCTCGATGAAGTAGTGACGAGGAAGGTCGGGGCCCTACTGAGAGAAATCAATAATAAAATGACAATAATAAGAATGAGCAGTTTAAATGACAATAATCTTTAAATAACAACAATAAAGTGATTACAGCAACCGTCTACAATTAAACCAACAACAAGTAACAACTCAATTGAACCCACAGTCCCATTAACAGTACCCCTGGGTCTCCGGGAATCGAACCCGCAGCCCATGTCTCAATAATATATCAATAACTCGGGATCTCCGGGAATCGAACCCGCAGTCCCTACAAATAACTCGGGATCTCGGGAATCGAACCCGCAGTCCCTACAAATGACTCAGGATCTCGGGAATCGAACCCGCAGTCCCTACCAATAACTCGGGATCTCGGGAATCGAACCCGCAGTCCCTACCAATAACTCAGGATCTCGGGAATCGATCCCGTAGTCCCTACCAATAACTCAGGATCTCGGGAATCGAACCCGCAGTCCCTACCAATATATCAAATAAAGAAAACACACAGAGAGAATATAATATGTTTAACCACAACTTCACCGAAACTAGTGCCAACAATTTATCAGGAAGTTTAAGTAAGTCAACTATGCAATTAGACATGTTGAATCCTAGTTAACCATGCTTTTCTAACTAATACCGGGTAAAGTATCGCTTTTATCAGCTAAGAGCAGAAGTATCACTAATCGGACAATTCAAGTAAAGTGTGTGTTACAACAACCAGTGCATGTACACGCCCGTCACCTCGCGTACAAGGCATTTAAACTATCACATAATATCCTAGGGGTGAAAGTTCCCCCACACGAGGTTAGACAAGCCACTTACCTCGACTCCGGTACAAAACCGCTAAGAGACAACTCTCTTGCCGCGAATGTCGGCCTCCACAGGTGTAGTATCTGATAAAAATCAATAGAGTCACATCAAGATAGGCCAATTGGGCATTACACAATCAAAACAATTCAAAATACACCAAAACCCACAAGTTGCCAAAACCCTACTTTCGGTACGCTTATCGAAAAATCACGAAAGCTATATATTCGGAACCCTCGTCTCAATACGAGTCTAAGCATATAAGATTTACCAAATTTGGACTCCATTTGCCAGTTCAAAACCTTGATTTTCTAAAGTTCAAGCCTAGGGCTAAATCCTCCATAAATTACCCCAATTCCTCCATTTTCATGATAGAATTGCATAATATTATCAATACTAATCATAAGATGAGTCCATAGATGATTACCTGATGATTTCCATTGAATCTCCCTCGAAAAGTGCCCAAATCGCCCATTAAGCCGAGACCCCAAATGTGTGAAATGTTTCTAAAATTTCTAACTTCTGATACAATTAATCTTCTGCGATTTTCGCTTCTACGGACCATTTCCACCTCTGCGGAACCGCTTCTGCGACCACGTGGTCGCTTCTGCGAATCACAGGCCCGGGACCGCTTCTACGGCTCACCTTCCGCTTGAGAAATGCCGCCCCTGCGGACCAGTCTCCGCTTCAGCGATCACCTCCACTTCTGTGCCCCTTGTCCGCTCATGCGGACTCGCTACTGCGCTCCCATTTCCGCAGGAGCGAAAACAACAGAACAGAACTCAAAACCTACAATTTTCCATGTTTTTCTCCTGTTTAACCATCCGAAATCACTTCCGCTCCTGCGCTCACTTTCCCGTTCCTGCGGACTCGCTCCTGCGCTCCCATTTCCGCAGGAGCGAAAACAACAGAACAGAACACCAAACCTGCAATTTTCCATGTTTTCTCCCGTTTAACCATCCGAAAACACCCCGAGGCCCCCGGGACCTCATCCAAACACACCAACACATCCTAATACCTTATTCGAACTTGTTCCAATCCTCAAAACACGCCTAGCAACATCAAAACCCATAATTCACATCGACTTCAAGCCTAAATTTCTTAAAACTTTCCGAATTACACTTTTGATCTAGAACCCGACCAAACGACGTCCGAATGACCTGAAATTTTGCGGACATATCCAAAATCACATAACGAAGCTACAGAAATTGTCGAAATTCCACTCCGACCCCCGGATCAAAATCTCGCCTAACGTTCGGATTCGTCAAAATTTCCAACTTCGGCATTTCAAGCCTAATTGAGCTACGGACCTCCAAAATACATTCCGAACGTGCTCCCAACCCCGAAATCACCAAACGGAGCTAATGGAACCATCGGATTTCCGTTCCGAGGTCGTCTTAACATTGTTCCGGCTACGGACTATTTTCTATCGTTAAAGCTCTCATTTAGGGACTAAGTGTCCCAAAATGCTCCAAATTTCAGAACCAACTCTCCCGGCAAACCACAATAGCAGAAATGAACTTAGGGGAACAGTTAAATTGGGGATTGGGGTGTAATTTTCTAAAACGACTGGCCGGGTCGTTACATCATCGGGAAATCATCGGGGGTAAGTTTCTTGGCCTTAATTAGTTAGTTTATCATGGAATCCGCAATTATTTCACTGTTATTGGAGGATTAATAGAAGGGTTTAGCCCTAGGCCTAAATATTAGGAAAATCTTTGATTTGAATAGGCAAACAGAGTCTGATTTCGATAAAATTTTATATGCACGGACTCGTGTTGAGATATGGAACCCGAATATATAACTTTCCTAATTTTTCGAGAAGCGTACCGAAAGTCGGGTTTTGACAACTTGTGGGTTTTGGTGTAATTTGAATTGTTTTGATTGGGTAATGCCCAATTGGCCTATTTTGATGTGATTCTATTGATTTTTATCAGATACTACACCTGTGGAGGCCGACATTCGCGACAAGAGAGTTGTCTCTTAGCGGTTTTGTACCGGAGTCGAGGTAAGTGGCTTGTCTAACCTCGTGTGGGGGAACTTTCACCCCTAGGATATTATGTGATAGCTTAAATGCCTTGTACGCGAGGTGACGGGCGTGTACATGCGCTGGTTGTTGTAACACACTTTACTTGAATTGTTTTATTGGTGATATTCCTTTTCTTAGATGATTAAATTGTTACATTTACCCGGTATTCGTTAGAAAAGCATGATTAGATAGGATTTAACTGTCTAATTGCCTAATTGTCTTACTTGAACTTCTTGAAAATTTGTTGGCACTAGTTGTAGTTAAGCATATTATATTTTCTCTGTGTGTTTCTTTATTTGTTGTGTTGGTGGACTGCGGGATCGATTCCCGGAGATCCCAGGGCTGTGGGTTCGATTCCCAGAGACCCGGAGTGGTATTGTTTGTGGACTGCAGGTTCGTTTTCGGTGAAATTGTAGTTAAGCATATTATGTTTTCTCTGTGCGTTTTCTTTATTTGTTGTGTTGGTGGACTGCGGGTTCAATTCCCGGAGATCCAAGGGCTGCGGGTTCGATTCCCGGAGACCCGGAGTTTATTGATGTATGGACTGCGGGTTCGATTCCCGGAGATCCTGAGATCATTGAGACACATCCTGAGGTATTGAGACATGGGCTGCGGGTTTGATTCCCGGAGACCCAGAGATACTGTTATTGGGACTGCGGGTTAAATTCCCGTAGCTCCTGGATTGTTGATTATAGAGTGGGACTGTGGGTTCAATTCCCACAGGTCCTGGACTTGCTGGTGGAGTTTTGTTGAGTTGGTTACTTGTTGTTAGCTTAATTGTAGACGGTAGCAGTAATCTCTTTATTGTTGTCATTTCAGATTCATTATTATTTACACTGCTTATTATTGTTATTATCATTATGTTATTGTTCTCTCAGTAGGGCCCTGACCTTCCTCGTCACTACTCCATCGAGGTTAGGCTTGGCACTTACCGAGTACCGCCGTGGTGTACTCATGCTACTCTTCTGCACACTTTTGTTGTGCAGATCCAGGTACATCAGGACAGGCTCATACTAGGTGATTCAGCAGCACATTTGCAGACCTCGAGGTATTATCTGCTACGTCCGCGGATCCGGAGGCCCTCCTTCTATTCTAATAGTGAAAGTAGATATTTTCCCTCATTTCGTTGTTTTTAGATACTCTTGATATATAGAGCCAAAGTTGTACTCTCCTTTTTTAGTCTGTGTTACCCGTGGGATTCCGGATCTTGGTGGTATGTTATATAGTGTGGTTGACAGGTGTATGTGCCAAGCGGCACGGATTACATTCCTTTTATATCGTTTTTCCGCTATTTCTTATTTAATGTTCATAAACTTGTATATTCCGCAACGTGTTAGGCTTACCTAGTCGTGGGGACTGGGTGCCGTCATGACAGGTTCACGATTGGTGAACTAGGGTCGTGACAATACCTTACAAGATGTAGCATAGTCCTCAATGCATGCCTTGATGCGCATCTCTACGCCAGAAGCTTCACTAAGAATGTCTTTGCAGTTGAGGCTTGCATTCCTCCAAGGATTAAAAGTCGATAACTAGTCCACCATTCCGTTTACGAGTATTCTTATGTTCCACCATGCTCATAGTGCACCCTGTGCTATAAAAGCGATTGAGAAACTCTTGCTCTAGTTTATCCCAGCTATCAATAGATCTCGCCTCGATGTCTCTATAATTATAAAAAGAATTTCCTTTTAGCGAGCGGATAAACTTATTGATGATGTAATCACTATAAGTCCTAGTGTTTTTGAATGTCTCAATGAAGTGTGCAACGTGTTCCTTTAGATGCCTATTCCATCAAAATGTTGAAACTTTGGAGGTTGATAGCCAGCACGCATCTTCAACACATCGATCCTCATAGTATATGGCTCTGCGTATGTAGGAGCGGACTTGGTAGCAACTTCGTACTTGTTTTAGTAGTTCCTTCAATGAACTCATTTAGTTGATCAATTGGAATGATCCCTTCAGATGAGACAGCGATAGCCTTAGCAGATGCCACTTCTGTTGGGGGCGAATTACTCTCTGGAACCTCTAGGATCATTCCAGCTGCATGGATGGATTCATCTTCCATCAAGATTGCTACCCTGTATGTTAGCTTGTCAATTCTAGCATCTTGATTTTGCATTTACTTGGTCAAGCCAGTTATTGCTTCTATCAAGTTTGCCAACTGCTCTTCCACAGATAAAATATTTTTCACCATGACTTACATGATTGTTGTGGATGATAGGGAGTAGCATGAATTGTCACATAGATTGATTCTTGAATGGCTCACGCTATGCAGTGTAAGCGGGAAGATGCATCACTTGAAATATGATCACCTTCCTTCACAATAGAGTTCTTGGATTCGGAGAGGTCAAGTAGAGCTAGAGTTTCTTGATCTTTTCAGCAATATTCCTTCCTCGTTCAGGTAAGTTCGTAGAAGATCTTGCTCCTTTTGATGATGAAGATCCGAAAATAGGGATTGATGCGGATGGCACTTGTAGTGCTTGTTTTTCTAAAAAGGTTGCTTTATTCCTTGTAACTGGTCCGAAGCTTCCAAAGGCAACATCGAGGATACTTTCCACATCAGCATAGAATATTAAGTTAGCAGCCTTAGTAGATGTTGATCTGTATTTGATTTTCCTTGAAGCCATTTTGATGTTCTTGAACTTTGGAGATTCAAAAGTTGAGATGAGAGGGAGAGATTGTCCCACTGTGCGTGCTGGAATTTATAAACAAAATATTTGCCTCGAGAAGAATAAATCAAGACCGAAAATATTGCAACGATCGTAGTACTTGATTTTGAATAATATAAGTGTACAATCTCTATGTATCCTTTAATTCTTCTTTCCAATAGTAAATAAATTCAAGGTCCCTTGAGTTTGATTTTGAATCTATATCTGTTGTCATAACCGACGATCGTGAATTCAATCAGCAGGAGCTTTGTTTCGAACTCGTACTCCCTGAACCTTCATTTTATTCTTCGTTCTTGAGCTTGAACATGATTTCTTGGACTTGAACTTGATTGTTTGAAGCTTAAAACTTGTAGTAAAATTTGTGACGTTTGATCCACGAGCTCTCTTTTGCTTCTTGTTATAACTTTTGATGTCTTTTCGGAGTTATGAAGACCCCTATTTACTGTCTGAGGGAAGAGTCATGATAAGAACAAACTCTTTTCGACCAATCAAATCGAAGTGTGACAATGCCACAATTTTATTGGCCAGAACATGTCACTTACACACGTGGCACAATTTCATTGGCCTTTTAATATGATTTGACTTGTCATGCCACGTCATTACTGTTAGCTCTTCTGTTTGACTTGTCATGCCATGTCATTCGACACGTGGCACCAAACTAGGCATCTAAGAAGATAACATGTTTGCCTAATGAAGTGGGCTCATCATTTGTAGCCTAACTAAGTCGGTTAGCACAGCCAATATTTGTTGGACATAAGTAATTAATCCAATTATATTAGCCCATAACATTCATTTGGACTAATATATGTTTAACATGGGTTACATTCAAATATTTTATGAATTTAAATTTAATAAAAGTTTAATTCCATATGCATACATAATAGATAGTTTAACTAATATTACTATTATTACTATAGGATTATTTTGTTCTAATTAATACCTCAATGGAATACAAGGAAGAAGGATTAAAGTTCAAATTCTATGTCTAAAATCATTGCTCAGTTAGCCTTCTTTTAAGATCTAGACATGCCAAACTAATGGCCCAAATCTCTATCTATTAGGCCTGCTCCAAAATTAACCAAGTTTGGTCGGTTAACCATTTTTAATGGATCTTAAAAGGTGCCCTCTTTATTTTGAGATAATTAAAATTCTTACCTAAAATTCTAAGATCAAGTAGATCATAAAATGAAGTTATTTTAAGCATTACGTAGCTAAAGTTGATGTCCTAATTCACCATTAAAATAATTAGATGGCGATCTCTTTAATTAATTAAACCTTCAAAATTATCAATATGATGTAGTTTAGTTTGGCTCAACTATAATGGGTTATAGAAGTATACACACTATTTTTTGTCACACACTATATATTTTCTCCGTACACTATTTGTAGTGCGTCTCTTGTTTATGTATCGTACATGGAAGTGAAAGATCTACTCCTTTTATTGTTGTTGGCTCCAGGCACAAAAAAGATCCTCCACACAATTTATTATTGGGTTCCAACAATGAATTGTAAATTTGCACGTGCTTTTTATATCAAATCGGGATCCAAAAATTTGGTCGATTATAAAACAAATTCATCACTCGATTTAAGTCAAGTAACACATAAAGTAACTCTCGATATAACATAAGAGTAAAAATATGGCATACAGTCAAACCTCTCTGTACAACCTCTTTTGTTTCGAATATTTTTGAATGTTATTGACAAGTGCTATTATAGAGAACATATATTACTCCCTCTGTTTCAATTTATGTGAACGCATTTGACTGGACACGGAGTTTAAGAAAAGAGGGAAGACTTTTGAACTTATGGTATAAAATGAAGCACATATATTTTGTGTGGCTATAAATTATTGTATAAGGGTAAATTATTTTCAAATAGGGAAAGAGGTCATTATTTTTGGCACGGACTAAAAAGGAAATAAGTTCATATAAATTGAAACGGATGGAGTATAACATAACATGAAAATTGATTCCGAAAAAAACATAACTTTTATATTGAAGTGTTGTAATATAAAGATGTTGTTATAGAGAGATCTGACCATATATGTCGATCATTTCTGTACTAAGATTGCAATAATTGTATCTATCCATATATGAAAATATCACTACCATCGTCGCTTCCTCACAATACAATTTTATCTAGGGGCGGCCAGAGGGTCAAGCAGTTAAAGCAATTGCTTTGGGCTCCAAATTCTTTTTAATTTTTCTTACATGTGTTCAGTATATTGAAGCCACAGACAAATTTGAATTTGTATGGAAGCGCATTCTAATATGATATCATTCATAGGGCTCAATCTCGAAATGTCTTATTAAAGTAGGTTAAATAGTATCATCCCACCATGATTCTTGAAGATGGAGACCAACTGTAATGATCCGATCAGTTATTTTTAAAATTTATGCCCCGATCCCTTATTAACTTCTTTCTCCAAATTTATTTCTGCTATTTTGATTTATCGGGATGTTTGGTTTTGAGTTTTGGGACACTTTGTCCCCTAAATGAGAGTTTCAGTGTTAAAAAATTGACTGTAGTTATAACAGTGTGAAAACGATTTCGGAATAGAAATATGATGGTTCCATTAGCTCCATTGAGTGATTTCGGGTTTGGGAGCATGTTCGTATTATGTTTTGCAATTTCGTAGCTAATTTAGGCCTGAAATGCCAAAGTTTTGATTTTTTAAGTTTCTAGTCCGATGGTGAAATTTTGATCCGTGGGTCGAATTGAATTCCTGAAGTTGTAGAAGTTCTGTCATGTCATTTGGGATGTATGTGTAAAATTTCAGGTCATTCGGAAGTGGTTTGGTTAGGTTTTTTATTGTAATGGTATTTTGAGGGAAATTGGAGTTCTTAGGCTTAAATCCTTGATTTATTTGAGTTTTTTATGTTGTTTTAGGTGGTTTAGGGATTGGTGCAAGTCTGAATGAGGTATTAGGTATTGTTGGTGCTTTTGGTTGAGACCCGGGGAGCTCGGGAGTGTTTCGGGTGCTCAACGAGTCTTTTTCCTTCTATTTTGAACTGCGGATATCTGTCTGTTGAGTTCATTCTTCGCGTTCAAGTCTACTCCTCCGTGTTCTCGAAGAGTAATCTTGGAGAAGAAATTCAATGTTCATCGTGTTCGCGGGTAACCCCTCGCGTTCGCGAAGGGTTGTCTTTTTCCTTCTTCGCGTTCGCATCCAATGCCTCGTGTTCGCATAGCAGAATTGGGAACTCTTGGCTGGGTGGCTAACTCATCTTCGCATTTGCGTCATGGCCTCCGCGTTCACATAAGCCTCTGCTCCTTACTCTATGCGTCCATGTCCCATATATCGCATTTGCGTAGGAAATTCGTGGCAGCTTCAGTTTCTCTTCTTCGTGACGGCGATAGTCTTTCCTGGGTGGACTCGAGATTTTGGTAGAAATTTGCGAAAAAGCTCTTAGACCTAGAGATTGGGTTTTGATTGAGTATCTGATATTGGATTAGGATAATTTTGATATGGTTAGACTCGTGAGGGCATTGGATTCTTAAAATACAAATTTTATCTGATTCCGAGACGTTGGCCTGAGGGGTATTTTGGTCATTTTATATAATTTTGCATATTATCTTAGAATTTAATTTTAAATCAATTACTTGAAGTTTTATTTACATTGTTAAATTTAATTGAGCAGATTTGGGCCATTGGAGTCGAGTACTCATGGCATGAACGTGGTTTCCAGTTGATTTTGATCTGGTTCGAGGTACGTATCTTGCCTAACCTTGTGTGGGGGACTTCCCATAGGATTTGAATCTTCTATATTGATTGTTATCCGAATACGCGAGGTGATAAGTGGGTGCTCGGACTTATTTGTGGATACTTGGCCTTTTAGGGTTCTTAGGTTCGTATATTCACTGAGAATGAAGTTGTTCTTGACATGATTGAATTCCCTATTTCTAGTTTCACCTCTACATGTTTTACTTGGAATTAATTTCTTTATGGTTCATGTTTATTGCCTAATTGATTCTTACCTTGCTTAGCTGAAGATCTTTACCTCCTCTATGATCATGCTATCTTTCATAACTACTTGTTTTTATTGGAAATCATTATTACCTCTCATGTAATTATTTAGTCTTAATTGAAATTTTTCCATATCCTTCGTAACCTGCCCAACCTTAAAAGAAGAGTAGATATTTTTGTGACGACCCGGCCCGTCGTCACGGGAATTACCACCCCGTTATGTTGAAATTGTATGTTTTATGCTTTTATATCAGTGTTAAAGTCTATCGGGTGAGTTAGGAGTGAATTGGATTGAAAATGTGGCATATAGCCTTTGTGAAGGAAACTTGAATAAGGAAAGTCAACTCGGAGTTGACTATTTGGTTAGAGGGCTCGGAATCGGATTCTGATGATTCGGTTAGTTCCGGAAGGTGATTTGTGACTTAGGGGAGCGATCGGAATTGAACTTGGAGGCCCGGTGTAGAAATAGGCTTGAATTGGCTAAGGTTAAATTTTAGCGAAATCCGAACGGTAGGTGAGATTTTGATTCGGGAGTCGGAATGGAACTCCGACAGTTGCAGTAGCTTCGTTAGGTGATTTTGGATGTGCCTGCAAAATTTCAGGTCATTCGGACGTCGTTTGGTCGGGTTTTTGATCGAATGTGTAATTCGGAAAGTTTTAAGAAATTTAGGCTTGAATTCGTGTAGAAATGGTGATTTTGATGTTTAGTGTGGTGTTTTTATGATTGGGACAAGTTCGTATCGTGTTTTGGAGTATGTTGGTGGTTTTCGTTGGGGTCCCGGGCGCCTCGGGGTGTTTTCGGATGGTTAATCGGAAGAAAATCATGGAAATTGCAGGTTGGGATTCTGTTGTTTCCGCTCCTGCGGAATTTTGGACGCAGGAGCGAGTCCGCAGAAGCGGACGAGGGGCGCAGGAGCGGTTGGTTACGCAGAAGCGGAAGTCATTCCGCTGAAGCGGCATCGCTGGTGCGAGCCACTGATCGCAGAAGCGGACGAGAAGAGAAATGAGAAGGTCCGCAGAAGCGGACATTTGACCGCCTGGGCGAGACCGCAGAAGCGGACTATGGTGCGCAGAAGCGGATGTTTCCGCAGAACGGAAGTTTCTTCGCAGAAGCGGGCCCGCTTAAGCGGCCCTTTGCTCGCAGAAGCGGAATTGGCCGGCTAGGCCTGGAACCGCTGAAGCGACCCTTTGGTCGCGGATACGGACTCGTAGGAGCGGAAATTCTTCCGCAGAAGCGAAAATCGCTGTGAGTTAAGTGTATCAGAAGTTAGAAAAATTTCAGAACATTTCACACATTTGGGTCTCGGCTTTAGAGGCAATTTGGGCGATTTTGAAGAGAAATCCAAAGGAAATCATCAGGTAATCAACTATGGACTTAAACTATGATTAGTATTGGTAATATTATGCAATTATATCATGAAAATGGAGGAATTTGGAGTAATTTATGGAGGATTTAGCCCTAGGCTTCAACTTTAGAAAATCAAGGTTTTGAATGGGCAAATGGAGTCCGAATTTGGTAAATCTTATATGCTTAGACTCGTATCGAGATGAGGGTTCCGAATATGTGACTTTCGTGATTTTTCGAGAAGCGTACCGAAAGTCGGGTTTTGACAACTTTGGGAATTTTGATGTAAATTGAGTTGTTTTGATTGGGTGTCGTCTCATTGGCCTAATTTGTTGTGTTTCTACTGTATTTGATCAGATTCTACGCGTGCGGAGCTTGATACTCGTAGCAAGGGCATTGCGGAGTAATCGTCGCGCGGTATTAAGGTGAGTAATAGATGTGGGTGGTGTCCAGCGGGTTCGAAACCCCGGTATACCACTTTGTGACGCTGTATAGCGGCGAGACACGTACTCTCTTGCGAGTGCGGGGTCGATTGTGATTGGGGACTATGGCTTAGTCCGACTTGTTGATACTTTATTATGATAATGGGCTATTCTTGAGCCGTTGAACCTCCTTCTCGGATGGTTGCATATTATATATTGTGATAATGGCCACTCTTGAGCCGAGGAACCCCCTTCTTGGGCGGTTGAGTATACTTGTGGGCCGTGAGCCAGTTATTGGATCCCGCGAGGATCGTTATCATTGTCTTATCATATTGACATGTTAGTTACTACCGATCCGTAGCTATTTCTGTTATCATGCTATTTCCAATCTCTGGAACTTGATATTATCGTTTTCAACTGAAAAATGATAAAAGATGTTTTCAAAACTACTTTTGAGCCTGCGAGGCTGTATTTGCATATTAGCTGACTGGTAGTGGATCGGGCTGCACGCCGCAGCAGTATATATGTTGGATCGGACTGCACGCCGCAGTGATATTGTGCTTGGGCTGTAGGAGCCCCTCCGGAGTCTGAACCCCCACAGTGAGCACGGGTACCCAAATTGGATCGGGCTACGCGCCGTAGCGGTCATATCATGCATTGCATTGCATTTTAGCTACATCTGCTAGTTGTTATACTGTTTTGCTGGTACTTGTTGGTACAGGTACAGTCGATATTGATTCTGTGACAGGGTATTTGATTACAACTTTACATAGTGCTTTATTGCGGATTTCTTATCTGCGCTGTCTTACCCTTGTTTATTACCACTGAGTCTGGCAGTACTCATTTTACTCCCTGCACCTTGTGTGCAGATCCAGGTACCTCTCAGCAGTGATCCGGTAGCTGTGCGAGGCGACATTTGTGGATATTCGAGGTAGCTGCAGAGTCCGCAGGACCCGATATTCCTTCTTACTGTCTCTTGATTTTGTATTGACTTTTCTTTCCGCACTTGGTATCTTGTAAACCTTTATACACTCATGTTCAGTAGAGGCTCATGACTCTTGACCCTTCGGTCTATGGGAGTTGATGTATTATGGGACTTGGTTTCCCGTTTTCGTTATATGTATCGCTATTGCTTCGTGATTTGTTATGCTTAAATGGGCTAAAGAGAGCTTCTAGCTCCGTTATTGTTATTGATTGGTCAGGCTGGCTTAGCAATGTGCTGGGCGCCATCACGACCGGATTTGGGGTCGTGACAATTTTATGTTTAATTGATATTTCCTTATTTGAAATTTACTTGACTCTTGTTAACTCCCTTGTTGTTGGACTACGTGCTATAGGGTCGTTGATTCATATTATTTTCTCCTTTGTTGAGTTGTTCTTATTATGTTTAGTATTCTTTATTGCGGTTATTCCTTGTGAGCTAGTTTTATTGTCCCCCGGTAAACGAAATATTCTTGAGTTGATTCACTTGTTGTGCTCTTGTATATATTATCATTGTTGTTATAGTACTAGGGGTGTTGATGCACGAGATTTCTACTGTGTAGTTGTTGATATTGTGATGCATGAGTTTTCTACCGTGTAGTTGTTGTTGTGGGGTCGCACGATGTCTCTGCCATGCTATTGCTTCTATTGATATATTGCACATGAGGCTAAACAAGGCGGGATATATATATATGCTTATATGTGGGTTGCACATGTGGTGAAATAAGGTGGGAACATTATGATGCACATGTAGCGAAATAAGGAGGGAACTTATTATGTTATTATTATACGCGTGACGGAATAAGGTGGGCTATGTTAGGGATTGATTGTAAGGATTTTTGACGGGCCGTGGAAGCATTCTTATTTTTTGTTTAATATTGTGATTGTGGGTTGCTTACATTTATGAGCTTTGTCTCGTGGAAGTTGTGAGGAAATATTGTATGTGCTGCCTTTTCTTCTTTGTATATATATATATATATAATATATATATATATATATTATATATATATATATATATATATGAGTGACCCTAGTTAGCAAATGATTTGTCAGTATGACCGTGAGGCTAATGGGGCACAAGATGTCAAGTGTTAGATTTCAGGTACTGGGACTCGTGAGTTGTTATTTGTCTGAGATTCGGTAACTCGTGGAAGTTGTTGGATAAGACCTGATGTGAACACTATCGTGGGATCTGAGTTATTGTTTTGTTTTTTCTTGACTGTATTGTGACTTTAGGATTTGGGATGCGTTTTGCCTGTTCGTATGTGTCATCATTCTTAATATTTTCGTTGTTACTTGATGTTCTCTTCCCGTATTGTAATTGTAGTATTGTTGGTCATTCGTACAGTCTTTATATAAATATACATCATGTTCTGTTGTACCTATCTTTGCACTATTTATTAGACCGGTAGGTTTCTCGATTGTTCCTCGTCACTACTCCACCGAGGTTAGTCTTGATACTTACTGGGCACCGCTGTGGTGTGCACATGCTACTTTTCTGCACATTTTGTTGTGCAGATCCAGGTATTCTTCACTCAGTTCTATCATCAATGGGAAAAGGCGTTTCTGTAAAGACTTCGAGGTATATCTGCTACTCCGCAGACCAGGGAGTCCTTTTCTGTCCTTCTGTAACAAGTATAGCCCTTTCAGTATGTTTAGATATTTCGGGAGTTAGAGCTTCTTATGTATCTCCTAGCTTGTGATTTGAGAGATTCCAAATTATGAAAATTTTGTTAGCTTCGGGAGTTGTCAATGTATGTGCCGAGCGGCACCCTTAAACACTGTTTGTTTTTATTATTTTGGTGTTAGTTATTTCTTTTGCAATTATTGTTTATATTCCGCATTGTTAGGCGTAACTAGTCATAGAGACTAGGTGCCGTCACGATGGTTCACGGAGGGCAAACAGGGGTCGTGACACCAACTTTTACCAATAATAGATTTATAAGTTAATACTTTTTTGAAAATATTGAGCACTAAAAATAGAAAAGTAAAATCTTTTTATTAAAAGTAAAGACATTTATGTTTGTTATTTATATAATTGCTTGAGCAAAAATTGAAGAAAGAGAATTACTTCCCTTAAAACCCTTACCCGAAATATAAAATTGTGTTATTTGTATTTTACTATTGACATCATTAGTGAAATACCTTCATTATGTTTCACTTTTTTATATTTCTCACTAGAAATCGTGTAACAAACTTTTAGAGTCTCTATTTGAATATCTCTAATTGTCCAAATCTTAATTTTTATATTTCTTATCGGATAACATGTACTATACTCTTTTTTTTTTCTTGGTTTCTGCAAAAGTTCATGTTTTGGAAAAACTTTATTGTTTCATAAAAAAAAGATTATTTTTTTCAAATAAAAACAAGAGGCGTAGAATACTATTGAATACGCTTCATTGCACATTCTTGATTGTTTTCCACTAAAGGTTTCAAGCATTACAATAAGTATATTAAATAATTATTTTGATATCAAGTTATTAATATTTTGAATATATTTTTATTTTCTAATATCAACAATATTCTAAGAGTGATTAAATGGTTTGTAAAAAATTTTGAATTTATAAACAAAAAATTTGCATCGAGAAAAATAAATCAAGACCGAAAATATTGCAACGATCGTAGTACTTGATTTTGAATAATAAAAGTGTACAATCTCTATGTATCCTTTAATTCTTCTTTCCAATCGTAAATAAATTCAAGTTCCCTTGAGTTTGATTTTGAATCTATATCTGTTGTCATAACCGATGATCGTGAATTCAATCAGCATGAGCTTTCTTTTGAACTCGTACTCCTTGAACCTTCATTTTATTCTTCGTTCTTGAGCTTGAACTTGATTTCTTGGACTTGAACTTGATTGTTTGAAGCTTAAAACTTGTAGAAAAATTTGTGACGTTTGATCCACGAGCTCTCTTTTGCTTCTTGTTATAAGTTTTGATGTCTTTTCGAAGTTATGAAGACCCCTATTTACTGTCTGAGGGAAGAATCATGATAAGAATAAATTCTTTCCGATCAATCAAATTGAAGTGTGACAATGCCACAATTTTATTGGCCAGAACATGTCACTTACACACGTGGCATAATTTCATTGGCCTTTTAATATGATTTGACTTGTCATGCCACGTCATTCCTATTGGCTCTTCTGTTTGACTTGTCATGCCATGTCATTCGACATGTGGCAGCAAACTAGGCATCTAAGAAGATAACATGTTTGCCTAATGAAGTGGGCTCATCATTTGTAGCCTAACTAAGTCGGTTAGCACAGCCAATATTTGTTGGACTTAAGTAATTAATCCAATTATCTTAGCCCATAACATTCATTTGGACTAATATATGTTTAACATGGATTACATTCAAATATTTTATGAATTTAAATTTAATAAAAGTTTAATTCCATATGCATACATAATAGATAGTTTAACTAATATTACTATTATTACTATAGGATTATTTTGTTCTAATTAATACCTCAATGAAATACAAGGAAGAAGGATTAAAGTTCAAATTCTATGTCTAAAATCATTGCTCAGTTAGCCTTCTTTTAAGATCTAGGCATGCCAAACTAATGGCCTAAATCTCTATCTATTAGGCATGCTCCAAAATTAACCAAGTTTGGTTGGTTAACCATTTTTAATGGATCTTAAAAGGTGTCCTCTTTAAGATCTTGTTTATGTATCGTACATGGAAGTGAAAAATCTACTCCTTTTATTGTTGTTGGCTCCAGGCACAAAAAAGATCCTCCACACAATTTATTATTGGGCTCCAACAATGAATTGTAAATTTGCACGTGCTTTTTATATCAAACCGGGATCCAAAAATTAGGCCGATTATAAAATAAATTCATCGTTCGAATTAAGTCAAGCAACATATAAAGTAACTCTCGATATAACATAAGAGTAAAAATATGGCATACAGTCAAACCTCTCTGTACAACCTCTTTTGTTTCGAATATTTTTGAATGTTATAGACAAGTGTTATTATAGAGAACATATATTACTCCCTTTGTTTCAATTTATGTGAACCATTTGACTGGGCACGAAGTTTAAGAAAAGAGGGAAGACTTTTGAACTTATGGTATAAAATGAAGCACATATATTTTGTGTGACTATAAATTATTGTATAAAAGTAAATTATTTTCAAATAGGGAAAGAGGTCATTATTTTTGGCACGGACTAAAAATGAAATATAAATTGAAACGGATGGAGTATAACATAACATGAAAACTGATTCCGAAAAAAACTTAACTTTTATATTGAAGTGTTGTAATATAAAGATGTTGTTATAGAGAGACCTGACCATATATATCGATCATTTCTGTACTAAGATTGCAACAATTGTATCTATCCATATATGAAAATGTCACTACCATCGTCGCTTCCTCACAATACAATTTTATCTAGGGGCGGCCAGAGGGTCAAGCAGTTAAAGCAATTGCTTTGGGCTCCAAATTCTTTTAAATTTTTCTTACATGTGTTCAATATATTGAAGCCCCAGACTAATTTGAATTTGTATGGAAGTGCATTCTAATATGATATCATTCATAGGGCTCAATCTCGAAATGTCTTATTAAAGTAGGTTAAATAGTATCATCCCACCATGATTCTTGAAGATGGAGACCAACTGTAATGATCTGATCCGTTATTTTTAAAATTTATGCCCCGATCCCTTATTAACTTCTTTCTCCAAATTTATTTATGCTATTTTGATTTATCGGGATGTTTGGTTTTGAGTTTTGGGACACTTTGTCCCCTAAATGAGAGTTTAAGTGTTAGAAAATTGACTGTAGTCATAACAGTGTGAAAACGGTTTCGGAATGGAAATATGATGGTTCCATTAGCTCCATTAAGTGATTTCGGGGTTGGGAGCGTGTTCGAATTGTGTTTTGCGATTTCGTAGCTAATTTAGGCCTGAAATGCCAAAGTTTTGATTTTTGAAGTTTCTAGTCCGATGGTGAAATTTTGATCCGTGGATCGAATTGAATTCCTGAAATTGTAGAAGTTCTGTCATGTCATTTGGGATGTATGTGTAAAATTTCAGGTGATTCGGATGTGGTTTGGTTAAGTTTTTATTGTAATGGTATTTTTAGGGAAATTGGAGATCTTAGGCTTAAATCCTTGATTTATTTGAGTTTTTGATGTTGTTTTAGGAGGTTTAGGGATTGGTGCAAGTCTGAATGAGGTATTAGGTGTTGTTGGTGCTTTTGGTTGAGGCCCGGGGAGCTCGGGTGTGTTTCGGGTGCTCAACGAGTCTTTTTCCTTCTATTTTGAACTGCGGATATCTGTCTGTTGAGTTCATTCTTCGCGTTCACGTCTGCTCCTCCGTGTTCTCAAAGAGTAATCTTGGAGAAGAAATTCAATGTTCATCGTGTTCGCGGGTAACCCCTCGCGTTCGCGAAGGGTTGTCTTTTTCCTTCTTCGCGTTCGCATCCAATGCCTCGTGTTCGCATAGCAGAATTGGGAACTTTGGGCTGGGTGGCTAACTCATCTTCGCATTTGCGTCATGGCCTCTGCGTTCACATAAGTCTCTGGTTCTTACTCTATGCGTCCATGTCCCATATATCGCATTTGCATAGGAAATTCTTGGCAGCTTCAGTTTCTCTTCTTCGTGAAGGCAATAGTCTTTCCGTGTTCACGATGCACAAAATCTGGGTGGACTCGAGATTTTGGTAGAAATTTGCGAAAAAGTTCTTACACCTAGAGATTGGGTTTTGATTGAGTATTAGATATTGGATTAGGATAATTTTGATATAGTTAGACTCGTGAGGGCATGGGATTCTTAAAATACAAATTTTATCTGATTCCGAGACGTTGTCCTAAGGGGTATTTTGGGCATTTTACATAATTTTATATATTAGCTTAGAATTTACTTTTAAATCAATTATTTGAAGTTTTATTTACATTATTAAATTTAATTGAATAGATTTGGGCCATTGGAGTTGAGTACTCGTGGCATGAACGTGGTTTCCAGTTGATTTTGATCTGGTTCGAGGTACGTATCTTGCCTAACCTTGTGTGGGGGACTTCCCATAGGATTTGAATCTTCTATACTGATTGTAATCCGAACACGCGAGGTGATAAGTGGGTGTTTGGACTTATTTGTGGATACTTGGCCTTTTAAGGTTCTTAGGTTCGTATATTCACTGAGAATGAAGTTGTTCTTGACATGATTGAATTCCCTATTACTAGTTTCACCTCTACATGTTTTACTTGGAATTAATTTCTTTATGGTTCATGTTTATTGCCTAATTGACTCTTACCTTGCTTAGCTGAAGATCTTTACCTCCTCTATGATCATGCTATCTTTCATAACTACTGGTTTTTATTGGAAATCATTATTACCTCTCATGTAATTATTTAGTCTTAATTGAAATTGTTCCATATCATTCGTAACCTGCCCAACCTTAAAAGAAGAGTAGATATTTTATGTTTAATTGATATTTCCTTATTTGAAATTTACTTGACTCTTGTTAACCCCCTTGTTGTTGGACTACGTGCTATAGGGTCGTTGCTTCATATTATTTTCTCCCTTGTTGAGTTTTTCTTATTATGTTTAGTATTATTTACTGCGGTTATTCCTTGTGAGCTAGTTTTATTGTCCCCTGGTGAACGAAATATTCTTGAGTTGATTCACTTGTTGTGCTCTTGTATATATTATCATTGTTGTTATAGTACTAGGGGTGTTGATGCACGAGATTTCTACTGTGTAGCTGTTGATATTGTGATGCATGAGTTTTCTATCGTGTGGTTGTTGTTGTTGGGTCGCACGATGTCTCTGTCATGCTATTACTACTATTGATATATTGCACATGAGGCTAAACATGGCGGGATATGTATATATGCTTATATGTGGGTTGCACATGTGGTGCAATAAGGTGGGAACATTATGATGCACATGTGGTGAAATAAGGAGGTAACTTATTGTGTTATTATTATACGCGTGACGGAATAAAGTGAACTATGTTAGGGATTGATTGTAAGGATTTGTGACGGCCCGTGGAAGCATTATTATTTTTTGTTTAATATTGTGATTGTGGGTTGCTTACATTTATGAGCTTTGTCTCGTGGAAGTTGTGAGGAAACATTGTATGTGCTGCCTTTTCTTCTTCGTACGCTTATTAGCTGGTAGAAATCATGTTAAAGCACTTTCACGAGCATACATGTAGTTGAACACTCCTATTGGATGTGAAATCCTCTTGATTTTGTTAAGTATATATGTGCGCCCTCGTTTAAGTATTATATATATATGAGTGACCCTAGTTAGCAAGTGATTTGTCAGTATGACCGTGAGGCTAATGGGGCACAAGATGTCAAGTGTTAGATTTCAGGTACTGGGACTCGTGAGTTGTTATTTGTCTGAGATTCGGTAACTCATGGAAGTTGTTGGATAAGACCTGATGTGAACACTATCGTGGGATCTGAGTTATTGTTTTGTTTTTTCTTGACTGTATTGTGACTTTAGGATTTGGGATGCGTTTTGCCTGTTCGTATGTGTCATCATTCTTAATATTTTCGTTGTTAATTGAT
Source organism: Nicotiana noctiflora (assembly GCA_032618575.1). NCBI lineage: Eukaryota > Viridiplantae > Streptophyta > Magnoliopsida > Solanales > Solanaceae > Nicotiana > Nicotiana noctiflora. The sequence goes on along the minus strand of JASVEL010002684.1, from coordinate 11,387 downwards.
GTTCTCTTCCCTTATTGTAATTGTAGTATTGTTGGTCATTCGTACAGCCTTTATATAAATATACATCATGTTCCGTTGTATATCTTTGCACTATTTATTAGACTAGTAGGTTTCTCGATTGTTCCTCGTCACTAATCCACCGAAGTTAGTCTTGATATTTACTGGGAACCGCTGTGGTGTGCTTATGCTACTTTTCTGCATATTTTGTTGTGCAGATCCAGGTATTCTTCACTCAATTCTATCATCAATGGGAAGAGGCATTTCTGTAGAGACTTCGAGGTATATCTACTACTCCGCAGACCAGGGAGTCCTTTTCTGTCCTTCTGTAATAAGTATAGCCCTTTCAGTATGTTTAGATATTTCGGGACTTAGAGCTTCTTATGTATCTCTTAGCTTGTGATTTGAGAGATTCCAAATTATGAAAATTTTGTTAGCTTCGGGAGTTGTCAATGTATGTGCCGAGCGGCACCCTTAAACACTGTTTGTTTTTATTATTTTGGTGTTAGTTATTTCTTTTGCAATTATTGTTTATATTCCGCATTGTTAGGCGTAACTAGTCATAGAGACTAGGTATTGTCACGATGGTTCACGGAGGGCAAATCGGGGTCGTGACACCAACTTTTACCAATAATAGATTTATAAGTTAATATTTTTTTGAAAATATTGAGCATTAAAAATAGAAAAGTAAAATCTTTTTATTAAAAGTAAAGACAACTTTAAGTTTGTTATTTATATAATTGCTTGAGCAAAAATTGAAGAAAGAGAATTACTTCCCTTAAAACCCTTACCCGAAATATAAAATTGTGTTATTTATATTTTACTATTGACATCATTAATGAAATACCTTCATTGTGTTTCACTATTTTATATTTCTCACTAGAATCGTGTAATAAACTTTTAGAGTCTCTATTTGAATATCTCTAATTGTCCAAATCTTATCTTTTATATTTCTTATCGGATAACATGTACTATACTCTCTTTTTTTTTTCTTGGTTTCTGCAAAAGTTCATGTTTTGGAAAAGCTTTATTGTTTCATAAACAAAAGATTATTTTTTTCAAATAAAAACAAGAGGCGTAGAATACTATTGACTACACTTCATTGCACATTCTTGATTGTTTTTCACCGAAGGTTTCAAGCATTACAACAAGTATATTAAATAATTATTTTGATATCAAGTTATTAATATTTTGAATATAGTTTTATTTTCTAAGATCAACAATATTCTAAGAGTGATTAAATGGTTTGTAAAAAAATTATTAATAACTTTACATCTCAAAGAGCTAGAAAAAATATATTTTAAATAAACATATATATGTAGGTTGTATTTCAACAAATGCCTCCAATTAATATTTCGCTTTAGACCTCCAATCTTTTTGAACTATCCTGATTTGATCTTGCATTAATCAATCCTTGGAGAGTGCTCATTTTGTGACTATAGTCTATAGTAGTACTCTTGCCGTCTCATTTAGCGTGACAATGTTTGATTTAGTGTTTAAAAGTTTTTTCAAAAAAAAATAATTAAAACTTGTAATCTAAAACAAGTCATAAATTAAAGGTCTATAAATCATAATTTTTATTTTTTCTCAGGTAAGTGTACATACCTAATTGTTCATACTTAGTATTTCCTTGTGTGCGCGTATATTGTCACAGAGTCATACTAATTTCCAATTGTGTGTGTATATAAATGTGTCCGTTGATGCATCAAAATGGCGTAGTGTTCGCAATCCCTTCTATACCTTATTGCCACCTACATACTCATATTATCCACTAAAAGATGGGTTGTATAATAAACTTTTTAAAAATGAATCAAATATAGATAAGAACCATATTGTTCATTTAGAAAATATATAACCAATGAGTAACCAATGGATAAGCAATGAGTCTAACTTTTACATTTTTAATAGAAGCCAGAATTTTTATTAAAGAGTGTCAAATAAGTCAGTAGTGTTATGCTGGTTTCCAATTGTGTGTATATATATGGGTGTCCGTTTATGCATCAAAATGGCAGGCAATTAATCTATAGGGAATTAAAGTATTAGTGCTATCTGTTCACTAACCATGTCTGCTTCGGCATTATTATCATCACCATCACTTGTTTCCATTTTTGACAAATCGTTTATCAAACCTTCCACTCTCACCCCTTCTACACTTAGACTTCACAAGCTATCTTTCGTCGATCAGTTCTTCAGTAATTTGTATATTCCTTTAGCTTTTTTTTACCCTAAACAACAAAAAGAAGAGTCGAACAATTCTCAACTTTCCCATATAGCTGATTTGTTGCAGAGATCTCTATCACAAACTCTAGTCTCATACTATCCTTATGCAGGAAAATTGAGAGACAATGCTACTGTTGAGTGTAACGATATGGGAGCTGAGTTCTTGAGTGTTCAAATAAAGTGTCCCATGTCTGAAATCCTTAACCATCCTCATCCAACTGATGCAGAGCGTATAGTTTTTCCAAAGGACTTGCCTTGGAAAAATAATTATGAAGGTGGTAATTTACTTGTGGTTCAACTAAGTAAGTTTGATTGTGGGGGAATAGCAATCACTATATGCCTATCACATAAGATTGGTGATGGTTGCTCTGTGATTAATTTCCTTAATGATTGGGCTAGTGTTACTCGTGATCATAGATTTGTCGTTTCTTCTCCTAGATTTGTAGCAGATTCTATTTTCTCTTCACTAAATGGTCCTCTTATTGCTCCACATATTATTTCGTCTAATGTCAGTGAGTGCGTACAGAAAAGGCTCGTTTTTCCTACCGCCAAATTGGATGCTCTTCGAGCCAAGGTAATACTACCACCAATTCATAGCTATTTTTATGTCTTTTAAAATTTGTGCAAATTACTTTTTACAAAGATATTCGGTACTCCATCCGTTCTCATCTATATGATATATCTTTGTTAGGTGTTTGTAATCATTATTATTTTTTCCCTATCTCCTCAACGAAAGGAAACATATATATTTGTCATAATTGATTTCTCCCTTTCCGAAAAAAAATATAATTCTTACATATTTGGCTAGTCCATTTTCTTGAAGGAAAAACGACTATCCAAATGGGGTTCGAAAGCTTTTGTTTAGGGGGAACTTTTCGGGACAAGTGTTAGTGTATCACTTGTGTTTGCTTCTTTGTGAGGTTGTTCTCTCGATATTTTGTACTCTCTTTTATATAGTAGATTGCTCGTCTCCATCTACGGATGTAGGCCAACCGACTGAACAACGTTAAATGTTTGTTTCTCTTTTAATATATTTCTCTTTTATTTATCATCGCTTAAGGTTTGTTTTGCTACTTTCCACATAACACTTGATTATTTAGATCCTAAAAAAAATTGATCTTTGCAAAAAGTATAAGAACGAACAAAAAAAAAATTAATCGAACTATAAATCGGTAAATTAGAAGCTTAAGTTAATTGTTACAAATATGGGAAGGTTTCAGAAGTTCAAACTAATTTATTTGCAGATTTATGTTAGTCTTTTTGGGAGAAACACAAAAGTAAATTCTAATTGTTATATATAAAGTGGAACAAAGGGAGTAGTCTGGATTATGAGAGTATTTGTTAAAAGTAGTCTTAAATATGTCATTTACTACAGTGAATTTATCTTGCAAAAAAAAAAAAAAAACTGACATTTTTTGGGATTGAAGATAGCAGTTGAATCAGGAGTAGAGAACCCAACACGAAGTGAAGTTGTTAGTGCACTTGTTTACAAATGTGCAACAAAGGCAGCCGTAGCATCAACTTGTGCAAATATACACCCATCTAAGTTGGTCCACTACTTAAATGTACGTACGATGATCAAACCTCGTCTACCACGACGCGCAATTGGAAATCTCTTATCCGTGTTCTCCACAGCAGCTACGCAAGAAATTGAGTTGCCAAGATTGGTTCATAATATGAGGAAGGAAGTTGAGGTAGCGTACAAGAAAGACCAAGTTGAACAAAATGAACTGGTCTTAGAAGTAGTAGAATCCATGAAAAAAGGAAAATTAGCATTTGAAGAAAAAGATGAAAATTGTTCTACTCCTACTACTATATATTTTTGCAGCAACCTTTGCAAATTCCCATTATACAGGGTAGATTTTGGATGGGGAAAACCTGAAAGAGTGTGTCTAGGAACTGGTCCATTCGCGAATTTCTTCTTCTTGAAAGATTACCAAACTGGGCGAGGTGTGGAGGCGCGGGTGATGTTGCAGAAACAACATATGCCTGCATTTGAACGCGATGAGGAACTCCTTGAGTTTGCCTCCTCCTCAGTTCCAAGTCTTTAACTTCTGGGAGTTTGAAATCTGTATTTCTGTTGTATGATTTTGCAAGTTTATTTGGTCCCTTAATATTATTACTAAGTGTAATACGTGCCTTTTATTATGTTTACTTGCTTTTTTTGATTTTTCTGATATGTAACTCTCACCCAATATATAATTTGTAGTTGTATGTTTCGTCAATATGATTATTATGGTATTTTATGATCAACAATATCAACAACATTTTTCAACTTAAACAGATCACAGGTATACAGCACAGGAAAACAATTACAAGCCATTATATCAAAAGTCTAGAAGCAACGATAAAATATGCGGAGGTTTAACAAAATACTACCAATATAGCCCCAAATAGAATCCAGTGTCACGAACATGAGCCTTTAATACAGAATGTCAACCTACTATAAGTCTGTCTAAGAAATGGGGAATAAAAGATAGAGATAGAATTGAGATATCAAGGCTGCGAACGCCATGCAGCTCACTACTAGAAAATGAATTTATTGGAACGGTTTTTGGGCAACGGTTTTTTAACTGTTACAATAGATTATATTTTAAAACAGTTTTAACCGTTCCAATGGAGTCAAAAGGCTTCTGGCACACTTCTGAACAATAACCGTTCCAATAGAGTGTTAACCGTCACCATAAGTATCTCTATGGTGACGGTTTATATATGCGATACAATAAGTTTGTTTGTGGGAACGATTTTGTGAAATAAAAAGCTATTGGGTCGATTTAGTTTTCCCTCCTCCGTTTCCCTCCTCTGTTTCCCTCCTAGGTATTTATTAAAAACAAAAAATAATGGAACCCACTAATATTTTAATGCCCCACTAACACAAAACAACCTAGAAGATATCGATAAGGAAAACAACACAAAACAACCTAGAAGACATCGATACTCTCAACAGCGATTCCCCCAAAATGCCAAACACCTCTCTCCGTTCAGCAACTTAGAACCACGCCAGCGAACTGTGTCGACAATCTCTAGTGAAGGACGATTATTTCTGGTGAAGGACGACCATTATCGGCTAACATCCATATTCTCTGAGGTAGGCTTTCGGATTTTCACCTGTTCGATGTTTGTTGTTACTGTTCAATTTTGTTTTCTTCTTCCCTAGTCTAAAACATTATTTCATTGCTCCTTCTATTTTCTTTCTTTGATAATATTTCTGATAAACCCATTATTTTGCTTCTGTCTTGTTTGTATTATGGGATATATTTGGTGATTTTTGGTTTTTGAAATTGGTGGATTTATTTATTAGGTTTTGATTTTGTGTTAGAAACCATGAGATTTTATGTTTGCTATCAATGTTCGATGTTCGATGTCTTGTTCGTTATTCTAAAAATGGTTATTCTGTATTAATTGTGCATGAAGTAAATTTTGTCGACAAGTACTATATACTCATGAAGGCATCAGAACTAGAAAGGAATGACCATGGAAAATTTACCTATATATATTTGGTTAGTATACAAAAACAAACTAAATATATTTAAACGACATTACTTGTCACAAATGAAGGCGCGACTTTGTATGTTGCTGTTGTCCAGTGCTCGATCATTTGTAGGATTAGCAACTGGATTAACTTGTTGTTGTCCAGAATTTGACAAATTCTATGCCAATTTTGATATTGTTGTTGCTTTTCGACCATAAATATGGATAATCTGGGAATTGTTTGGATAACTCTTTTCAATTAGCTGTTGTTGCCCTGGAATAAATCAGATCTAGCTACTTATCCAAGTCTATTGCAGCCACTACCAATCCCAGATGTGGTATGGTCAGTAGGGGCTAATTAAATCAATAGGGGGTGGGGGTAGGAGATTTTTGAAGGGACTTCATAACATCTTTTCTGTAGTGACACATGAACTTTAAGGTGAATCTTTACTCATGCAAGTAGTAAAAGAGTACAGGCAACTGGACCAATATGCTTGATAATCTGAAATGGACCATAATACTTGGTAGCCTATTTGTGTAAGGATTGGTTAGAAATGGTTACTTGTTTATAGGGTTGGACCTTTAAGTAAACTCAATCCCCAACTGCAAACTGCATGTCAATCCAGATGTTGTCAACTTCACCTGAAGCTGATTCTCCAAGTAAATAAGGTAGATGTAAGGATGGTGGCTGGCCATACAATACTTCATAGGGAATAGTTTGGATAGATGAATGGAAGTATTGGACCAGTACTCAGCCATAGGAAAGCATGAGTACCAATAACATCTTAAATACGTTTCATGGCTTCTGCAGCACCTCAGTTTGTCCATCAAATTGAGGGTGATATGTTGATGAGGTGTATAGTTGTATCCCCTGTAGTGTAAAGAGCTCCTGCCAGAAAGCACTCAAGGAGACAACATCTGTGTCACTAGTAATAGCATCATGCATCCCATGTCATTTGACCACTATATCTAGGAAGACCTTAGCAACTGACTGATCAGTGTAAGGGTGTTTTAATGGAATAGACTAGAGAAATGCAAGGTCGGAGTAGTTGAGCTATGTGTCTGTTCGCCTATTAGGTCCTCCACCTAGTTATTCTTTGCAACACTACCTTGATGAGCTTTTTCATTGTTGGTGCATGGAACAATTTTTTTGTTCATTGCATCTTCAATTAAGCTTGTTGCAGCAGTTCCAACACCCTTGTCCTCAGTTGAAAGTGACATGAAGGCATTTGGTCGAACATTTTGGTTTTTTTTTTTTTTTTTTTTTTGTGAAGTCAACTTTTTTGTAGGTGAATTCCTTGTTGTCACCAAGTTCCAAACTCCTATTTTTTCGCTCGTATTAACACCTTTTTGTACCTTCGCTGTGTCCCCAGGTACAAAAATTGCAACGCTTAATCCAGAAACAACATTAGTATGTAGATTTTTATGCACAGTTGTTGCACCAAAGTTAGCAGCTCCATTTATTGCATATGTAGCCTTAGTAACCCCATCATCAAGTGTCACATTAGTTGCATTCAAGGCAACAGTACTCTTTGAGCCCCCAAAATCTGATTTTTCAACCTGTCCTACAGCTGCTACTGCTGCATGATACATGGTAGTGGTACCTCAATCTGTTCTAGCTTTTGCACTATCTTTCAACATCTGTTGAAATTCCCATCCTCCATAATTTTCTCAGCAGCTGGATATTTAAAAATTCCAGCAGAACCTGTCAATTCAACTTACTTGTTTGGAAATCTAAGCTCATATTTCTTTTGAGTATGCATGTCTTATTCGTTAACTGTTCGTTCATTAAGATAATGAGTATGTGTACATGTATATGTGGTAAATAGGTCTATAAATTTTCATTTGTCATTATTATTGTAGATAATTTGTTTCATTTGACGAATCGTTATTTATACTAGCATTTCACACTTTTTCCATGAAATATGTAGGTAGTTATCCCATTGCACCAGCTTAAGGCAATTAATCCTTCATCATGCAGGATTCATATGAAAGATATGCCCAGACGATATCTGTCGATAACCTGAATTACCGAAAAGCATGGGACATCTGGCTGATAACAGATTCTCTAAAGTTCTCTTTTAATACCTCTTTGTTCTATTGTAGTAACTTCTCTGAAGTTTCGATCATTGAGTTCACAAATCCTATGAAAGAAGCAGAGTATAACATTTTCATCTTTGTATCCTTGAATAAATTATGTAATTTGGGACCCCTGGTCTTCATCATTAATATTGTTCTAGCCAACAACCTGTTGCATGAGTACAATTTCTAATTTTAGCGATTTAGTCAAACGGACTTGTTCTAGATTATGTGTAAATACTTTTCTCACTCTCGATCAGTGCCTAGGATATCATTAGAAAAGGCCCTGCCTAATTCAATAGTTGTCGATCCTGAACAAAAGGAGCCACAGCTTTTTGGCGACGAAGTATTTGGACTGGTAATAATATCTGTTTTCCTAAAAGTAGTTTCATTTGCATATTAAAATTTGCTGCTACTCGCGTCCTAAATAAATGATACATGCACCTTTCCTTTGGTTATAAAAACAAGAAAAATAAATACAGGGGCCAATGCTTGTCCAAAGCTGTTCTAAATGAGAAAGGCGTTGTATTTGTTTGTGACATGCACTTTTGTCTACTATAAGTGCATATGTGCTCTTTCTTTTTAAGGGGCAAAGGGAATTGAGAAATATGATTGTAGTAATTCTACTTTAGTAAATACTTATCTTCTTTAGTAAAAAATTTTCCTTTATGTTTGCTAAGTGAATGTGCATTTTGCCACAGTAATGTAATACTATGCATCTCGCAAAAAGTGACTTGCGTCTATACTCATTTTAGTTTGAAAAACAAAATGTTGAAGAATAAGAAAGTTTCTCAAAAGATTTCAGTACTCGAGCAATAAAAGGTATCTATCCAATATGACTTGTTTCATATGCAAATTTAACAAGAGTCATTTTTGCTTCCATTGTTGATTGCAATTTTTGAGTTTACTTCTATCCAAAGTATGATAAGGTAGCATAGAAAGACCTTACTTCTCTTTGGTTGCCCCTTCCTCATGTCTTTCCTCCTCTCTTGGACATCATCAAACCTTTGCCTTCTTATTTTTTTCAGGGTTGTGTTTGCAAATTAGCTACAGAGAGAAAGAATATAGAGGTCATTGAATTTGCTGGTGTAGCAGTGAAGCGAGTGAAGCTGCTAGGCTATATAATTAAAAAAGAAGAGATCAATGTACTTTTATTAAAACACGACCAGCAGCAACAACGACTAGGGTTCCCTTTCCAACTTCAATAGAGATTCAGCGGCAACAGGTATGTGATGATTTCTTCTTGTTCTTGTTCTTGTTCTTGTTCTTGTTCTTCTTCTTCTTCTTCTTCTTCTTCGTTTTTTCATTGTTTCAGTGTCCAAATAGCAGCGAAATGCTGGCGATTTTTTTTTTACCTTTGGTTCTTCTTTCTATGTCTTCTCTTCGTTGAAATGCTGCCTAGTTCTACTTTCATTTTTTTCATGCCGCCCAGTTTTAACAGAATGGTATACTGCCCTTCCACTAAATATCATAAGAATGTTAAACTTCGGAATACATGTTGCTAGTTATAAGTGAAAGTCGATCATTGTTGCCTTTTCTTTTCCTGGATATCAGAATCACATAATGCTGATCTTCTAACATTCTTCTACTAATCTTAATTTAAAAGTATTTTGCATTACCTATTATGGTACACTTATAAGATTGTGGCACGTCATTAACTTAAAAAAATTCACCGTTCTTGCAACATCTAATACCCCCTATTTGTTAAAATGTTTGTTATTGATGAAATTTGCCTTACATAGTTGTTTGTGTGACGATTTTGGTGACTGTTAAATTTCACAACAATGAAACTCATATAATTTTGAGAATATTTGGCTTTTTCTATTCTTTTTTATTGGCTGGTTATTTTCGATTATGAGTATATAAACCAAATCTATACTAGTTGTTTTGGTGTTATATAGGATACAACTAATTTAATGGATAACAGAGATAAAAGGTGGATGAGCCTCTGAAGGTCAACTGATGAGTACATACAAGGAGTGAATAATTTTCTTGATAAGGCATTTGAACGAGCTTCCCAAGGAAATGAAATATTATGCCCTTGTAAAGAGTGCGCTAATTGTTTTTGGCATTATAGGAAAGTGGTGGAGGATCACTTGATTGTTAATGGTTTTGTTCAGGGATACACCAAATGGGTTTTCCATGGGGAAGGATTTTCCTCGAGAAAGACTCCATGCCCAAGCAATAACGATGAAGGTTCTAAGATGTATGATGATATTGATGGATTACTTCATGATACATTTCGAAATGTAGAGGATGATTTGGGACATGAAGGAGTGGGAAATGGACCTTCGGAAGATGCAAAAAGATTCTTTAAATTAGTAGAAGAAGGAAAAGAAGAATTATATCCAGGGTGTGAGAATTTTTTCAAATTAGGTTTTTTGGTCCGGTTGTACTTGTTTAAGTGCATTCACAGGTTGAGTAATGTGGCATTTATAGACTTGTTGGAGTTGTTAAAAGAGGCATTTCCATTTGCTCAGCTACCCGATTCTTTTTACAAGGCAACAAGCATGAAAAAGATTTGGGTCTTCCTTATGAAAAAATACATCCATGTCCTAATGATTGCATGTTATTTTGGAATGACATTATAAATGCAGATACTTGTTCTGTGTGTGAGTCTTCTAGATGGAAGAATGTTGTTAATGTATTGACTAATAAAAAGACCAAAACCCCCGCAAAGGTTTTAAGGTACTTTCCATTAAAGCCTCGCCTTTAGAGGATATTCATGTGTCCTGAAACAGCTGCAGCTATGAGATGGCATGCCACTGAACGACCGAATGATGGAAATATAAGACATCCTGCTGATGGTGATGCTTGGAAGGAGTTCGACTCCTTGCACCTTGAATTCTCTAGTGACCCTCGTAATATTATATTGGGTCTTTCAAGTGATGGTTTTATCCCTTTTCGAACAATGAGTATTTCCCATAGCACGTGGCCTGTTATGTTAATGAACTATAATCTATCGCCTTGGATTTGCATGAAGCCAGAATATATAATGTTGTCAATGATCATCCCAGGTCCTTCATCTCCGGGAAATTATATAGATGTGTATCTACAACCACTAATTGCTGAATTAAAAGAGCTATGGGAATTCAGTGTAGAAACATTTGATGTCGAATCTAACCAGATGTTCCAAATATGGGCAGCCTTAATGTGGACAATTAGTGATTAAACTGCACTAGCAATGTTTTGTGGTTGGAGCACAAAGGGAAAATTTGCATGCCCCACCTGTAATCATGGCACATGCTCTCAGTATCTCAAACATAGTCGTAAGATGTGCTACATGGGTCATCGGCATTTTTGCCTCATGAACATCCATTTCGAAGAGATAAGAAATCATTTGTTGGTAAGGAGGATCACAGACTTGCACCCACTCCTTTGTCGGGTATAGAAGTGCTCAAAGAGTTGCGTGAATTCAAGAATGTCTTTGGAAAGGGCCAAAAGAAAAGATTTCGGGATAAAAAGGGTCCATGGAAAAAAGATCCATATTCTTTGAATTACGATATTGGAAAACTAACAAATTGAGGTACAATCTTGATCCAATGCATATTGAGAAGAATATATGTGATAGTATTCTTGGGACATTATTGGAGATAGATGGAAAGTCAAAAGATCAGAGA
>JASVEL010002683.1:0-42017 GCA_032618575.1 Nicotiana noctiflora | reverse complement strand
TGGATTGGGCTGCGCACCGCATCGGTATATATGTTGGATCGGACTGCACATCGTAGTAATATTGTGCTTGGGCTGTAGGAGCCCCTCCGGAGTCTGAACCCCCACAGTGAGCATGGGTACCCAAATTGGATCGGGCTACGCGCCGTAGCGGTCATTTCATGCATTACATTTAGCTACATCTGCTAGCTGTTATACTTGCTGTTGATATTGTTGGTTCTCTGCTATTGATATTGAACTGTTACAGGGTATTGGTTATAGCTTTACATAGTGTTTTATTGTGGATTTCTTATCTACGCTGTCTTACCCCTGTTTATTACCACTGAGTCTGGCCGTACTCATTTTACTCCCTGCACCTTGTGTGCAGATCCAGGTACCTCTCAGCAGACCTGATTCGGTAGCCGCTCAAAGGCGTTGTGTGGGACAGTCGAGGTAGCTGCAGCGTCAGCAGGACCTGACTCCCCTTCTAGCTGTCATTTCTTATCTTGTGGTCTTTCCTTTCCGCACTGATTTTGTTATAAACTTTATTACACTTATGTTCTTTAGAGGCTCATGACTTTTGACCCTGCGGTCTATGGGAGTTGGTATATTTTGGGACTTGGTTCCCCGTTTTCGATATATGTATCACTGTTGTTTCATGTTTTGATATGCTTAAATGGGATAAAGCGAACTCCTAGCTCCGTCATTATTATTGATTGGCCAGGCTGGCCTAGCAATGTGCTGGGCGCCATCACGATCGGATTCGGTGTCGTGACAGAAGGCTATCATGGGGATAATCTCCGGCAATTTTTAGCACTGAATCCTCCGAAATAAGTTGTACGAAGGGAAGATTGAGGGTCACAGAAAGTAAGGAAGCAAGAACCAAAGTTATCGAAAAATCTATAATTGGAGAACTTTCTCTAGCAAACGATAAAGTGTCTGAAGCAAATAAAAAGTCCCCCTTTAATAAGAGACACAAATTCCTCAAGCACGAAACCCAAGAGTCGCCATTTGAACCCGATGGGATGCGAAATGCTTCAACTCCTCAGGAACATGTATTATAATGATGGTGCACGCGAAGTAACATTTTATTTGCTAACAGTCGCTTCAATTTTGAAACCATCGTAACGGTACACGAGTATCATGGAGATACCCTTATGCCATTAAGAAGGTGCAGAGCACAATTAAAGGACAAAATAAGGGGTCAGATTCCTCTCGACTGCATTGCAAATGAGTTCCGTCCATCGAGTCCGACGAAAGCCGACCTCGACAAATGGAGGGACTAACTGTATTGGTCAAAATTTGACCACCTTGACCAGGCTGACTACGACCCCATTCTTGCGAACGTATAGTAGGAGTTAAAAGAGTCAACCCCATTCCCCTTCAGAGACAACCGACATATTGAAGATAACAATATCTAGCCACGACAAAAAGCTCCACTAACCCAGACACTCCAAGTCACAGCAGGGGCGAGAAGGTCTCAACTATATATATAAGCCTAGAGAAATTAATCAGAGGGGAAAAACAAAAAGACTCTATAGGAGAGAGAAGAAAGAAAAAAACCTGAGGATAGTATTCAAAACATTTTGATCAATTGTAAGCATTTCCCTTCATCAATTGTAAGCCTTTCCCTTCGTCCATGGATGAAAAAGGCAGCAGTTAATCTAAATAAGATCTTTGATATCCTTTTCTTCTTACATATAATCACTATTATTTAAATTTTTGATCTGGTATCAATTAAGTTTGACTATGATTTACCCCTTCATCTTTGATTTATTTGTCCGAAAAGGTTTTATTTTTTTTTTGAGTCAAACAATTACCTGTGGGGATTGATCTGATATTTGTAGCATGTAGGTAAGAGAGTGACTTGCAAAAAGGAGATATTGCAGCAAACCAGATCCTATTCTAATTTACGGGGAGGAGCAATTGGTAGTGATTTACCAGTGAACCCTCTGCTTAACAATAATGCAGGGTCGTCCGATCACTTCTTTTATACTTCTATTTTAGCACACCTTTCTTGCCTTTAATTTGTTGACATCTTCCTCTCTTTTTTGTATTGGTAGAATGACATTTTTAATGACTGACCTACAGCATTAAGTGTACAATCCGTTACAGAGAATATGACATTCATTGCCTATCGTTACATATTCTTTAATGGCCCTTATAATTATCATTTAAGTGAGGCTTGATTCTAGGACCTTGTTCCTTAGGTATAACTATAAATAGTGAGCTGTACGACCATAGTAAGGGACATGAATTTGCGTACAAGTCAAACTATACTTTGTTCAAAAGCTAATAATATTTCTTGCTTATTAATATTGTTACTACTGTCTAGTAAGCTCTGCTCCCATAATCAAGATTGCTACTATCTCATCTCGATTTCAACTCTAAATGTTATATTCTTATCTAATTTATTAATTATTTTGAATTTAAATCTATAAGGCATATATAAATTCAACGGTATCTTTCTACGATAAACCGTCTATCTTTTAAAAAATTAACCTTGAAAAACAATGTGGAAAACTTAAAACGGATAGAGTAGTATTTCTATAGGGTTTTGTATTTTCGGATACGAGGAGGGGGAAAATGAGTACAGGCAGTTCCCTGACATCGTCGCCGGCGAGGTCATCGAGTTCGACGATGGCGATGATCGGAGGAAACGCAGGGCCGTCATCGTCTTTAGCCACTGATGACTTTAACTTCCCTACTGATCTCATCTCCATTCAAGATCGCAAAGATGAAGCTCTAAATGGTCAGTGACATGTTTTGCATTTTCTTTGTGAAAATATGTTTATGTTTTGAGTTTTTCATTTGGAAGTATATTCAACTTCAAGTAATGATCTGTGTGGCTGGAGAAGACCTAATTTATTTCTCAAATCAGCCGAATAACGATCTGAAATTGATTATCTAATGCAATGGAATATTATTCTATAGCTGAAATTGATTGTTTAACGCAGTGGAGTATTTAAAAGTTCATTTGAATAATGTTCTAATTTTGAATCAAAAGCCAGTAATTTGTAGCCAAAAGAATTTTCCACTTGCACAGCGTTTTTCTTAACGTCTGTAGTGCGTATTTTTTGAAAAAGAAAAAAAATTCCGATGTTTCATTGGATATCTCTGATTTTTATTTTTCAAGAACAACATTTTAATTTTCTGATTAATTGAGGGACTATGAACAGCTTTTACATCCTTGGGTGGAAAGAATAACTTAAAAGCTGCAAGCAGTTAAAAGGAAAAAATTGATTGATCTCATTCCCATCGTGATAGAAATTCGAGTTAGGTATGGTTTGAACACAAACGTAGATGCAGTGGATGTAAGACATCATTTACTCCAAATTTAGTAGCTGGAAAATGTTGATAGAGCTCAATCTTAATTTCTTCTACTTTTGCGTATCATTTACATGTCTATATTGTTCCACATCGAGTGAAAATTGACAATTTTCTTTGTTTGTAATTGCTTTTTCTTCTTTTTTATATATATATCACTAGTTGGTTAAGTGTTATAGATATTTTTTTCTCCACTAATAAGTAAAAATGTACTACTACTACTACTATCGCAGCTCTTCAAAGTTCAAAAAGGCCGGTCACTAGTTAATTAATGAGAGTGAGTGATTTCTCTGTCTGAAACAAGTCTAAAGGAGTGCCATATTTCTGCCGAAATGTCTATGTACCAACAATCGGTGTTATTAAACGTGCGCTTAAGCCCTGAAGCAAGGCTCAAATTGAGCGCTTCGCCTCGCGTAGTTGGCGCTTCAACGTCGCCATCAAGGCTCTAAAGCATACCTTTTCTTGCCAATGAGCGTAATTCTGAAGAGACGACACTAAACATTTGATATTTTACTTTATCATAAAATTTCTTCAATTTCTTTGTCCATATATTTGGTATTCATGATTATAGATATTAGTCGCGAACATATTTGTAGTTTTTCTCCATTTGCGTTAAAGCCCACGCGTCATGTGCGCTTTGCACCTAAAGTCCCAACAGACCTTAGAGTTTTTTTGCGCTCCGCTATGATAAAACTGCCAACAAGGTTTGCATAGATTTGTAAGGACAATGTAGCACAGCCTTAGTAAAGGTAAAAAACAAATGGGAAGTGTATATCAGCAGGTTATGTCAATTATATTAAGGATTTTTCTTTTTTTGATAACGCTGTTATGTTTAATTTTGTTATACTAAAGAATTTTTCATCTTGTGACTTACTATTTCTGTCTTCGATCCTTGGTTCAGCAGGTTGGGTTATAGAACTGGGAGCTTTGGGGTAGATAATTAGCTCTATAGAACTTGATCATGATCAATGATAATTAGGCAAAGCAGCATTAACGGAGTCTTTACTTGCCCTTTCTGAATAAAAAAGATATTGCTTGTCAAAATAAATTTGGCGAGTGAATGTGCTTGATTAAAACAAAAAAAATTGTAGCTGAGAAAGCAAATGCCATATTTGCATTATTTTCTTCTAAGAAAATTTGAGTTTGTTTCAGTTTTCATCCAAAGTTATCTTGGTTCTGTTTGCAGTTCTCAAATCTGATCTGATGGCTTCACTGAATAAAGAGGTTAAATCCTTAGACGAGGATAGCTGGATGTTTGATGGACCTCGGTCTCGTATTCACATGATTTCTAAGCCAGGTAACTCAGGAATAACAAAATTGACCTCTTTCATGATACTTTAACTGATGCCTTACTGCTATGCATTTACAGGCTATCTTCACAAACGTGGAGAAATTAGGAAGCTTTCTAATTTGCCCATATCAAAATGAGGAATATTGTATTTAATGAGCTAAATGTGATGATTTACTTTGTTTTTCAAGTTTAAGTGTACAAATTTGATGTTTTAGTCCCTCTTCCTTGCTCCTTGATTTTACTAGTAATCTCTTACACCTCATACTAAATACATAATGAGAAAAAGCACTTACTAAAGGAGAGGAGAGAAAAGCAAAACTATACAAAGGCTGCTCATCCTACAACCAGATAGTATAGCATAGCAGACTGTCAGTTTTGAAATTTTACTAAAAGATAGAAAGGTAAAGAGGGTTGAGAAGCTTCTCCTTGTTGTCTACTTTGTGAGCCGGCATCGCCTCGTTTTGTGACCTCCTTTACTATCATTTTTCGGCAGAAGCGAATCCCAGATTTAATGGCTACGCGTATCAATGTATTTAATGCAAACTTATCACTAGTGGAGGAGGTTAAATAGGGTGTACATTTGGTCGATTTGCTCTTTTTAATTTGGTCGGGTCAACACATTCTAAATTAAATTGCCTTCCCTTCATAACATCTTGGTTCATATATAAATATTACAGTATGTGATAATCAAATAAAGAGTATTGAGTCATATATTTGAAATCAAAGAAAATAACAGTAGATGGATAAAAATAATAACTAAACCATAATCAAATAAATAATGTGAGATGTAAAAAAAAAACAAAGAGAAGCAAAATCAAATTTTATAATTTAAATAAAAATTAAAAATTGGGTTGTATAAAGAGATAAAATATGAAGATGAAGAAAATAAGAGAAAATAAGAAAAAGAGATTTGGAAAAGGGAACAAGTAAAGGAAAAAGTAATATTGAATTGCATTGAGGAAAAATATTTGGTTATTTATTTGAATTCAAGGAAAAATAGCATTAAATGGATTACAATAATAATGAACTCATATTAAAATAAAATTTTGAGATGTAGAAGAAGAAAATAGAAGGAAATTGAATTTTATAACTTAAATTAATAGAAAAATGGGGTTGTATAAAGAGATAAAATTCAAAGATAGGCAAACTAATCAACCAAGACTCAGTCATGACATATGTAACTTCCCAGCTACTTTCTTTCTTAGAGCTAGCAGCCATTATTTTCGCTTTTCAGATATGGTGACATTACTTGTATGGGGGGAAGTGCCAGATCTTTATGGATCATAAGAGCTTGAGGTACTTGATGGAGCTTGAGGTACTTGATGACACAGAAGGAGTTGAGAATTTGCAAAATTCCGTTTCCATCGAGAATTGAATTGACCTTTCTCTTATTTCGACTGGAGAATCTAACAGAGACATTACTGTGGATATTCTGACAAAAAAATTAGACATTCCATGCCCTTGGAGAGTACTTTGTCGGAAGAAAAAAAAGAGAAATTAAGAAAACGAGAATAAAAGAAAATAGAAAGGAAGAAAGGAACAAGTGGAGGAAAAGTGAATGTTAACTTTATTGAAAAAGGGATTTTTACCTATCTATACCATATAGCAAACCTTATTACCTCTCATGTTTAAAGTTTGTGTTTATTACATTTAATCATACCAACTTTCAATTTATGTACCATAATTCAAATTAAGGCTTTAATTATACTCTCATTTAATGTAGGCGTGCATTTAGGGACAAAATCTTTCAATTAATCATTTTACCCGCTTCTCTCTCATCCTCACGGTTAATTCCCCCCACCCACGATTTACCAGCAGTTCCCCCCCCCCCCCCCCCCCCACGTTTTTTCTTCAGTTTTCTTTTCCCCGTTTTCGTATAGCAGAAACCCACAATTCCCATCACGTTCATTCATTTCCCCCACCATTTTCATCCAATTCAAACTTTGTATTCATCTCCACAATTCTGAAATTGTAAATTAATATTCTTGACGAAGAAATCTTTAAAGTCTTCATTGTCCATGTATGTTCTGTTTATTGCTGATCCAAAGGGGAAGCTTTTTTCTTCTTCTCTAACTCTAACAAAGGTGCTGAGCAAATTGCACGAGTCTAATCCTGAGAATTTCACGATGGCGTCTCTCTTGCGTATCTGTGGATACGTTTGAGTGTAATTGTAGTTTATTTGTAGTTTTTTATAGAAATTTTATAGATGAAGAGCAAATTTTGCTGTCAACATTTTTTTTTACGTAAGATTGTAGTTTAAGTGTAGTATAAATGTAGTAATTTTGTAGATACCTTTAAAAATAATACAACTTTATACGATACTTAAATTAATTTGTAGTTTTTTGGTAAAAATTTTGTAGATGAAGAGAAAATTTTGTAGTATACATTTTTTTCAATATAGATTATAGTTTAATTGTAGTATAAATATAGTAATTTTATTGATACCCTTAAAAACAATAAAACTTTATACAATACTTAAATTGATTTGTAGTTTATTTGTAAAAATTTTGTAGATAAAGAGAAAATTTTATAATCAACATTTTTTTCAACACATATTGTAGTGTAATTGTAGTATGAATATAGTAATTTTGTAGATACCCATCAAAACAATACTGCTTTATACATACGTAAACTGATTTGTAGTTTATTTGTAGATTTTTTGTAGAAAATTTGTAGATTAGGAGAAAATTTTGTAGTCAATATTTTTTTCAACATAGATTGCAGTTTAGGTACATCAAACATAAATTAATATAAAAAGATATTGATGATTGAACAAATATGACTATTTATCTAACTTGAACAAATGGAAATAGAATTATTACCATTTTAAACAAGATGTCATATAGAAAAAAAAGTAAATTTAATATCCTAATTAATTCTTCGTTTCATTGCCTTCTAAACTCAAAAGAAAAAGGAATAATTAAAGAAAA
Organism: Nicotiana noctiflora; assembly: GCA_032618575.1. Classification (NCBI taxonomy): domain Eukaryota; kingdom Viridiplantae; phylum Streptophyta; class Magnoliopsida; order Solanales; family Solanaceae; genus Nicotiana; species Nicotiana noctiflora. Next base: position 34,493 of record JASVEL010002683.1, on the reverse strand, counting down.
AGGAATATTTCACTGATGATCAAATATTGGAGGGTAATTAAAGAGCAAAGAGCAGATTTGTATCCTAGATTGACGTAATTGATGATTGAATATTTAGGCGCCTAATTTGGAAGAAATAAGCTATTCAAATATTTATCCCAGATTTGTAGGCGTCTAATTTGGAAGGAATCAGCTCTTAATATTGGGTATTTAATGAATGGTATAAGTTTTGTAGAAAAATTATAAACACGGCGGGTAATAATGAAAATATGCACATTTTTAGTAATAAAGTTTCATATATGGTATAGATAGGAAAAATACCAGTAAGAAAAGCTAATTCGATCTTGGGCCTTGCATATGATAAATCAAGAGAATTTTTCATAAAGCACCATCCTTTAATCCCAGTTAATCATTTATTGATATCTTTTGCTATATTACGTTTTATAGATACCTTTTATGTTTTTATATAATGTATTTAATGTATTTAATGTATTTAAGTTGTTGTATTCTTGAATACAAGAAAAAAAAGAGGCAACAAAATGGGAACTCCAGCTAATTGACTCTCTGTATTTACATGTATTCAAGCGCAATTTCTGTTGAATACAGTAACGCTTCTGCGCAATTTAATGGAACATATATTTTTTAAAACAGAAGGAAATCAAATCACATGATAGTCTCCTAATTTAACTCAAAGAACTAAAAGATTAAATACTAATCTATATTCTGGTCAAAAAATTGAACAAGAAAACCTGAGAATAAGGAAGAACCAAAAAAATACAACTTCATTTTTTAAAAGAATACATGTCAGTAGCACTTTTTGTAAATTTAATACACCAAAATATAACTGAATACATATTGATAATACATTTAAATACAACTAACTAATAGTAAATACAGTTGAATACAATTGCATTCTTTAAAAATATAGTTCAATAATATTTTTAGTAAATTAAATACATCAAAATACAACTAAATACATTTAAATGCAACATTTAAATACAACTAGCTAATACTGAATACAAAACCTAAATATAACTGAGTACATCTGAATATATTTGATTAAGTGCAGACTGCTTAATACATCTGAAGTTGTATTCTTTAATATGTATTATATGAACTTGGGAGAAAATTTATGATTTCGTATGAATTTCTGAAGTAAGAGTGATAACGGAGGAGAAATAGTAAATTTTGATTTTGCGAGAGTTGAACAAAACTTACACTGCGTTTAAGAACGTGGGTATGTGGGAGAAGGGAATAAAGTGTATGCAAAAGAGAGAGAGAAAAAACGTGTTTAGAGGAGTTGTACGTGATTTTGTGAGAAATATAAAACATGAGAGAGAAGAAAGACTTGCACATGGTGTTTATCGACTTGCAGACTGCTTAATACATCTGAAGTTGTATTCTTTAATATGTATTATATGAACTTGGGAGAAAATTTATGATTTCGTATGAATTTCTGAAGTAAGAGTGATAACGGAGGAGAAATAATAAATTCTGATTTTGCGAGAGTTGAACAAAACTTACACTGCGTTTAAGAACGTGGGTATGTGGGAGAAGGGAATAAAGTGTATGCAAAAGAGAGAGAGAAAAAACGTGTTTAGAGGAGTTGTACGTGATTTTGTGAGAAATATAAAACATGAGAGAGAAGAAAGACTTGCACATGGTGTTTATCGACTTGGAGAAGGCGTACGACAAGGTTTCAAGAGAGGCGTTATGGAGGTGCCTGGAGGCGAAGAGCATGCCGGAGGACTATATTAGGATGATCAAGGATATGTATGATAGCACTAGGACGGGGGTTAGGACGGTGGGTGACGACACAGACCACTTCCCGGTGGAAATGGGGCTTCACCAAGGATCGGCGCTCAGCCCCCTCCTGTTTGCTTTGGTGATGGATGCTCTAACTCGGCATATCTAAGGAGACGTGCCATGGTGTATGCTATTCGCCGACGATATTGTCTTAATAGGCGAGTCGAGGGTCGGTGTTAACGAGAGGTTGGAAGTTTGGAGACAGACCGTCGAGTCAGAAGGTTTCGGACTAAGCAGGTCTAAGACTGAATACTTGTAGTGCAAGTTTAGCTCTGAGCCGAGCGAAGAAGGAGCTGGTAGGGACGTGAAGCTTGGTTCTCAGGTCATCGCCAAGAAGGACAGTTTCAGATATCTTGGGTCGGTGATCCAAGGTGACGGAGAGATCGACTTGGATGTCTATTACCGAATAGGGGCTGGATGGTCGAAATGGAGGCTTGCGTTGGGAGTCTTGTGTGACAAGAAAGTGCCATAGTATCTCAAGGGAAAGTTTTATAGAGCTGTGGTTAGACCGGTAATGTTGTACGGGGCAGAGTGCTGGCCAGTGAAGAACTCCCATATCTAGAGAATGAAGGTAGCAAAGATGAGGATGCTCAGGTGGATGTGTGGGCACACTGGGTTGGATAGGGTCGGGAATGAAGTTATTCGGGAAATGGTAGGGGTAGCCCCAATGGATGAGAAATTGCGAGAAGCGAGACTCAGGTGGTTCGGGCATGTACGGAGGAGAAGCCCCGATGCACCGGTGAAGAGTTGCGAGCGGCTGTCGGTAGTTGGCGCGAGTCGTGGCAGAGGGAGGCCCAAGAGGTATTGGGAGGAGGTGATTAGGCGGGACATGACTATTATGCGGATTTTCGAGGACATGGATCTTGATAGGAAAGTCTGGAGGTCTAGTATCAAGGTTGTAGGTTAGGGGCTTCTATTATTGCGCGGGTTAGGGATGGGTCGGGGGGAGGGTTCCCGATAGGTTAAATTCTTTGTGAGTACTCCTAGAATTACTAATGCATTTTGTTCATGTTGTTGCTTTGTTTATTGTGCCCTTTTATATGTCAGTTTTTGTGGTTTATTCTGGAGTTACTAATGCTTTTCCTTTTGTTTTCTTTTTGTTTTGTTTTTGTTTTTGTGTTTTTTTTTCCTTTTCTCGATCTTGCGCCGAGGGTCGATTGGAAACAACCTCTCTGCCCTATCGGGTAGGGGTAAGGCCTGCGTACATATTATCCTCCCCAGACCCCAATTTGTGGGACTATACTGGGTAGCTATTGTTGTTATAAAACATGAGAGAAAAAATATTATTTAGCATATATGGTGCCTTAAATGTAGGATGTAATTATAATTAAAAAATTTGCTATAAAGGATAAATATATTCATAGGATATAATATTTTAAAATAATATTTATTTAATATAAATAGGGTACTAAAATTTTCTAGAGCGTATAAAAATTTCAATAAATCGACATGACACCTACAATCGCATTGTTACTTGGGACGCCAAATGTTTTATCTGGTTTTTCGTGCGTGAAATGCATATAGCGATCGGGGGTGGTGTACCCCTTACCCTACATAGGTCCGCCCCTGCTTTTCACCATCATATTCTCTATTCTCCCATGGATAACATGTTCCAATTCTTTGCTCTCAAATATATGAGGCTGGAATCAAGCACTAAGTTTGAGATTTGGAAAACTGTAAATAATAAACTTAAATTATCAAAATCATAAGCATTTTTAAAGAAGGCAGACCGTTAAAGTAAGGGTGAAAGAAGGCACGCAAATAAGATAAGTACTTTTGGAGTCAAACTAAATAAAATCATATCAAACATAATACACGTACATAGGTTCATATATTCGTACATTAATAAATGCACATCTTACTGTACGTTCTTGGGAAGTTAGATGAAAGTGACCTTTTATAGTGCTTAGCCTTAAACTATTACTTCTAGATTATATTCCAAACGCTAGTCATTATATTTCAACTGATTAATTAACTTAAACATCTTTAATTACAACAACAACAACAATTATCCAGTATAGTCTCACAAGGTGGGGTCTAAGGAGGGTAATATGTATGCAGGCCTTTTGCACCTATTCTAGCCCAGCTTTCACAGGGGCACGATGATGCATTTGAAACATCACCTTTGCACCTATTCTAGCCCAGCTTTCACATGGGCACGATGATGCATTTGAAACATTGTGGAAGAAAAGGGCTGGTAGTTGGAACCGGCGACCGGGCAAGTCGTAAGTTCTGGCAAAAGTTTTTTTTCGTCAGAACTGCCCACATCGTATCTGACCCTACTAGGTTCCCGGAGCGGTGGAATGATAAACGTGAGTGTCACCACTTTTTTTTTATTCTTTCTTCTCTTATTCGTTCCTTATAGTTTGTTTCTTGCTTGTAGCTATGGGGTGTCCACCCCGCCCTATTGCTGGCATAAAGGATTGGGTAGCTCGTCTATTGCCCCATGCAACAGAGACCTGAGATTGGCCCTCCTTCGTGAAACATTATGGCCCCAAGGTTTCATCTGCTAAGTATCTTCCTTTACGTCACTTCGTTGGTCATACATCGTTAACTACTGATACGATTCTCTATGATGACAGGTCATGGGATTTCCAGGCGAAGGGATCCAGTCCCTGCATTCTGGCAGGTCGTTGCTGCTGAGGGAATGCAATTTACCTTAGCCAAATTTGTTCGAGGGGGTTGTACTCAACCGCTATAAATAGAAGGTTCCTCTCGAGGTTTGGTCGTGAGGGAAGAGGCTTTTTCTGTCTCGAACCCTCACCTCTTGGATGAATCCTCTAATGGGGATAAGCCATCATTGCGAAAGAAGAGGAGATTGGAGCTTGGAAAGAGGGTGGCTGTGGACACTAGTAGAAGCCAAGTGGATGCATCGCAGACGACACCCTGCATACTTTTATGGCCGATGCTATCTTGACGGGTAGGTCTCCCCAAACGGAAGGAGCTCTCCTAGGAGGTGGCTCGGTGCGCTCCATAGAGGGTGGCACGTATTCCAATGTTGGATGGGGTCCATATGTTGAGGGCCGGTGTACGATCGTGAATTTATGGAACGCCATACTTGTGTAGAGGTCAGGACGGAGGGTTTTGACCGAAATATAGTTATTGTAACAACCCGGCCGGTCGTTTTTAAAATTTACGCCCCGATCTCCAGTTAACTATTTTCCCTAAGTTCATTTCTGCCATTTTAGTTTGTCGGGATATTCGATTCTAGAATTTGGAGCGTTTTGGGACACTTCGTCCCTAAATGAGAGCTTAATAGTTAAAAAATGACCCGTATTTGGAACAATTCAAGATGACATTGGAACGGAAATTCGATGGTTTTGTTAGCTCTGTTAGGTGATTTCGAGGTTGGGAGCGTGTCGGAATGTAATTTGGAGGTCCGGTGTAGAAATGGGATTGAATTGGCAAAGTTGGAATTTTGGCGGAATCTGGTTGATAGGTGAGATTTTGATCTGGGGGTCGGAATGGAATTTCGACAGTTTCAGTAGCTTCGTTAGGTGATTTTGGATATGTCTGCAAATTATTAGGTCATTCGAACATCGTTTGGTCTGGTTTTTGATGGAATATAGATTTCGAAAGTTTGGTTGAAACTTAGGCTTGAATCTGCCTTGTTTTGATGATTTTGGTGTTTAATGATGTGTTTTTATGATTGGAACAAGTTTATATCGTGATTTGGAGTAGGTTGGTGATTTTGGTTGACGTCTCGGGGGCCTCGGAGGTGTTTCCGGGGGTCAAACGGATCATTTTGAGTTGAAGAACATAGCTGAATTGCTGTCATAAATGTTGCAGACGATTGCTCTATGCGATCGCAATGATTGTGATGCGATCGCATAGAAGGTTTGGATGAGGCTTAGATTTTGTTCAATGTGATCGCGGTCTGGAGATGTGATCGCATAGTTGGTAAGTTTAGTGCTATGCGATTGCGGGATGAGCTATGCGATCGCGTAGTGTATTGGCTAGGGGTACTAGGTTCTCGAATTTGTTCTATGCGATCGCGGGTATAGGTATGCAATCGCATAGAGTTGTTTGATGAAGCAATGCGATCGCAATGTGTTTAGTGCGATCGCATAAGTCAATTTTGAGGGACTGAAAGTTTGTTCTATGCGATCGCAGTGAAGGTGATGCGATCGCAGTGAAGGTGATGCGATCGCATAGTGTTAATTGTATGACAGACAGATCAGTTAAATAATATTTCATCCGCGAGGGTTTCATTATTTTACCATTTTTGGGCAAGTTTTGAAGCTAGGGGACGAGGGATTAAGAGATTTCCACCTAGATTTCGATTGTTGGTAAGTTTTATGGTCTAATTACGTGACTTTATCCTTTAATCTTTACCTATGTCGCTGAAAATTGGAGGAATTAAGGTGTAAATTGGGGTTTTGCTTGAAGCCTAAGAAAAATAGAAAATCGATATTTTGAAGGGGCAAACGAACTCCGATTTTAATAAATTTTATATGGTTAGACTCGTGAGAGTACGAGGGTTCTGAAAACATAAAAATATTTTGATTCCGAGCCGATGGCTGGAGGGGTATTTTGGTTATTTTACCTATTTTTGCGCCTTAGCTTTAATTTTAACAATGTTATTAGTTACTTGTGATGTATTTACACTATGTAATTGGTTTGAATAGATTTGGGAAACTCGGAGTCGGATACTCGTGGCAAGGGCATTATTTCTTAGCGGTTTTGTATCGGAATTGAGGTAAGTGGCTTGTCTAACCTTGTGTGGGGGATCTTTTTCCCTAGGATATATTATGTGTTGATTTAAATGCCTTGTACACGAGGTGACGGGCGTGTACATGCACAAATAGTTGAAAAGTCCACTTTACTTGAATTGCTCAATTATTGTTATCTATGTTAATTGATTGGTTTAATTTAGATAGGATTAACTGTCTAAATGCCTACTTGTCTTAATTGAATTTCGTGGAACATGTTGAAATTGAATTTAATTGTTAATCGTAGTAGTGTATTTTATTTCTCTCTGCGTATTCTCTTTGTTTGATTATGTTGTGTTATGTGGACTGCGGGTTCGATTCCCGGAGATCCTGTGATACTGATATGAATATACTACAGGTTCAATTCCTAGAGATCCTGTGATACTAATACAAAAGGACTGCGGGTTCAATTCCCGGAGATCCTGTGATACTGGTTCTGCGGACTGCGGGTTCGATTCCCGGAGATCTGGTGCTACTGAGGTAAAGAGCTACGGGTTCAATTCCCAAAGATCCTCTGATACTGATATAAAGGACTGTGGGTTCAATTCACAGAGATCCTATGTACCGATATAAAGGACTGCGAGTTCAATTCCCGGAGATTCTGGCTACTGAGATATATGGACTGCCGGTTCGATTCTCGGAGGATCCTGCGCTATTAATTCTGTACTTGCTGTCACACCTCCTTTTTCCGCACCCGCGAGGGCACGAGGGAGTTTTTCCAATTGAAGGACAATCGAAACGGGATCAATTTATTTAATTCAGAGTCGCCACTTGGGAAAATAATGGTGTCCCAAGTCACCGGTTTGATCCCGAACCGAGGAAATTTATGACTCCGTAATATAGTCTGCGAAACTAGAAACCTGGATAAGGAATTCTATTAACCCGGGAGAAGGTGTTAGGCACTCCCGGATTCCGTGGTTTTAGCACGGTCGCTCAACTGCAATTTTTACTTTTATCTGATTTCTCTATATATTTTAACCATGTGCTATTATGTTCCGCTTTTTGATTTTAGAAGAATTGCGACGTCACGAAAACACATTTCAAGTCACACCGCAACCGGTACGCCTATGACTTTAATGTATTTCAGTTGTGCCGAGAGTAAGATTTGGGTCACATAAATGCGCACCCGTAATTAGGAGAGTATGTTATTTACAAATCGTGCCTAAAGAGTCTATCGTCTTTATTAACTTTGGGAAAGACTGTGAAATTCGCTAAACGGTCTTCCCGAGTTTAAATTTGTACAATTAATTTGAGGGCCCCGCAAATATGTATTTAGTGTGACGAGGCTCATCTCACTTTTGTTAAAGGTCAAAACTAATATGACTATGTTTTATTTGATTAGTCTCTATTAATAAACAAAGGCCATTAGAAGCCTATCATTCTAATTTGCAATGAAATAAGCCACAAAATCATATAAGAAACTACGTCGAGAATGAGGTCACTATTGGTAGATTGACAAAGGTAAATTAAATTATTTTTTGGCAAATTGGGTGAGAAATACAGAGACCACTCAAAATTCTAGCCTCTACCTATTACATCCATTTGTTGCAGCCATTAAACAACAAAGTTTGGTGAATGCCAATCCTATTAGTATTGGAGACACCAATTATGGTGTTTATACTCATCATCATGCTAAATTCTATGCGAGTTTCTCTTGCTAATTTCTAAAAAATTCCTCTTCACTTCTAATCATTTGATCAAAGCTAATGCATCTGCCAGAAGCCGTGTTTCTTATCTATTCAAGTACCAATACATGTGATGATGCTAATTCGCAAACATTCATAAGCATATTACTTTTTGTCTTCATTAACTATTAATAGTATCTATTTCAGATTCAATCTAAATGGAAACAATTGATTTAACACCTAAACCTATTTTTATTACTATGAAACTAAGTCAAAAATTTAACTCACAATAGAGCCAAACAAACGGCCAGAAGCTATCTAATTAACAGTGACATCAGCCTTTCCTATTGTTAATGACGAACAATCCCTTTATGAGCTACAAAATCTTGGTCTAATTGGATGTTCGGATACAACTAATATACAACTGTCAAGTTTGAACAAATAAACCAAAAATCAACATGGTAAAACTTTAAAACAGGGAATCAATCTTCCATTCTAAACAGAGAATCAACTTCAATTTCCAGTCCAACAGTATTGACATTGACAGGAATGTGTACCTGGGTATTGAAGAGCAAAAGAAAAAGGAGGTCAGTGATGAAGTGGCAAGCAATTCACAGCAACAGCAGTAGTGAACCAGCAACAACACACAACAGCAACAGTCAACAGATACCACACCCAGCAGTAGCCAAAATATGATCACAGCAACAAAAACCACACCAGTGGTAGCCAAAATACAATCACAGCAACTAAACCAACCAGCAAAGCAGTAACCAAATACTCTACACACCAGTGGTAGCCAAACCCCACCACACGTAGCAACCAGACACAATACCAAACATCAAACCAGGGCCAATGATAAACAGAAGCAAACACCCAGCAACAAGTCTAGAGGCCAAATGGCAATAAACCAATACAAAAACCCAATCTAGGCTTAATGAAACAGTGAACCAGTGAAGAAGCACAATGTTTTCTTCCTTCTTTTCCCTCAGACTATCTCCCTCAAAACTGTGTATGTATTGTTTGTATATGAAATCTGTGTATGTTTTTTTTCCAGTTGCCTCTCTTCAGAATCCAGTCTCACTATTTTTCTTCTCAGGTCTCTCTGGATATCAAAAAAATGTCCCCTCTATCTCTTTTGCATCCTATACTTATAGTTTTTGAATTCCCCATTGAATGAATGCTTCTCACTAAACTAATACCCCTACCCATTCCTATCTCTGCCCAGACCATGCTCTGCCAGCCCACTATCCCCTCTGTTTTCCCACTTAAACTTGTCCAAACATGGGGTTTTATGTTTAAAATTCTCTAAGTGTAGAGCCTGGTGGGATGCCCTGTTGTAACAGCAGGTTCCACTAGTTTAACTCATGGGCAAGGGTAGTTTTAAAACCTAAAAAAAATGCTAAGTCTGTTACTCTCTAATTTAAAGTTAACAAATCCAGATTTTGATCCTATTACAGTCCTAATGTGTACTACCCTTCATTAGTTACACCCTTCAACCTTGAACTAACAACAACCATCTCCAATTCACCAATTAATTAGACAGTCAGTTCAATAAAGAAGGAATCTCGATTCAACAGTGATTGATAGTGTTCAATTATGCCCTAGAATGCTAATAAACAAGACCTACGAAACTAATCGACCACATTGATTAGTCGATGTCAACATACATAATCAATAACAAATGGGCGATCTACAGTTTGATTTCATGTATTTCAGCAGAGACACAGAACCAATCAAATATGAATTGAACGCTTAACGACCTTAATCGAAACGAATAACTATTCTATAACAAACACATTCGAACAAATAACAGAATACAAATCGACCAAATAAAAGGTCTTTGGAGATGAAGAACAAAACAGAAAACTAAAAGCACGAGGATAACATTCAATTGATTAACAAACGGAATATGAAGAAATAAAAGAAGAAATACCATAAGAGAAGACCAAATCCCCACTTGAACGGACCCCGGACCCGTCTTGGGTTCAATTCGAACTTTGGCTTCAACTCGAACTTGGATTCTTCGTTTTTGAGGCCGATGGACCTTAATTGAGATGTTTTCAACAATGAAAACATCCCAATTAAGGTCTATTAGACCTCAATTAGGCAGAAATCGAAGTCTAGGGTTCATGGCCGAGATTTGGGGCTCGACCGGTTCTGGCAAGATTCGAGCCAAACCAGGGCCGGTGGGGGTATGAGGGAGGTCATGGGAGGGTTTGGGGTGATTTTGGGGTGGTTTGGCATGGGTTCGAGTTTGACTCGAATCTTCAAATGAAGATTCGAAGATTTCCGGAGTGATTCGAGGTAAATGAAGGATGAATTCGTAATGGGGGAGTCGAGGTGGTCCTACGATGTTAATTTGGTTGGGTTTGGCCTACCGGAACCGCCGCGAGGCGATTTCCGGTAGGCGGAGGGTGGCAGAGGCACGACGGAGGTTAATCGTCTCTGTGAGCGACGAAGACAGGTCTGGGAGAAATGAGACAGGTATGGGGGGTATTGGGGCTTCCTTGGTGTGTTTAAAATTAGAGTTTTAATCTCGGCCGTCGGATCAAACTTGATCAACGGCCTAGATTATTTTTTAAACATCAAATGACGTCGTTTGATTAAGTTAGGGTCTGAGTATATTCGAGAATTGATTGATTAATCTGGGCCGTTGGATAATAGAATCCAACGGTCCAGATCAACGGGGCCATTTGGGGTTGGGCAGATCGGGTAAGGGATTGGGTTTATGTAATGAATTACATTGGGCCTGGTTCCGTATCAAGCATTTTTTGGAAAAGTTTGACCGAACCTTTGCTTCAGAAGGTCTCCTACATATCCCTGGCTAAAAGGGAATCAGGTCAATGTAGTTCGGGAAGTTTTGGTAGCTGGGACTACCATGATTGCTGTGATCTTGCTGTTACTGTTGTTGCTGCTGTTGCCACTGCTCAACTGATCTCCTTGTTACACCGTGCTAAACAAAAATAAGAAGCTAGACCAAGTTACAGTACTACAAATTCTTATCTATCCTTTTTAACTTGATCTTGTCATGCTCCTTGCCATCCTGCTGGCTCTGATGTTTCTTCACATGCTCCTTCTCCTCTGGCGATTGTTGTCTCGGCCTATCTTGATTGCTGAACTCTGACCATTGGTTCCTTCTTTGTGATCTTCGAACTATTCTCCTTTGCAATCTGAATCTATCTTTTCTGATCCTTGTTGCCTTCCTTCTGCTTACGAACTCGGATTCATGCCGGGGATTTCTGTTACATTCAACCGCTTTCCTCAACCAAATTAAAAATGAATCGCCACTCCATTCTTCAGGCGGGCTCCCTGACTCCAATTACAACTTCAAAATAAAATCACCACTCCATTCTCCAGGCGGGCTCCCTGACTCCAAATACAACTTCAAAATAAATCGCCACTCCATTCTCCAGGCGGGCGTCCTGACTTCAACTACTGCTTCAAAAATAAAATCGCCACTCCATTCTTCAGGCGGGCTCCCTGACTTCAACTACTACTTCAAAATAAAATCGCCACTCCATTCTCCAGGCGGGCTTCCTGACTTCAACTACTGCTTCAAAAATAAAATCGCCACTCCATTCTTCAGGCGGGCTCCCTGACTTCAACTACTACTTCAAAATAAATCGCCACTCCATTCTCCAGGCGGGCTCCCTGACTTCAACTATAACTTCAAAATAAATCGCCACTCCATTCTTCAGGCGGGCTCCCTGACTTCAACTACTACTTCAAAATAGAATCGCCACTCCGTTCTCCAGGCGGGCCTCCTGACTTCAACTACTACTTCAAAATAGAATCGCCACTCCATTCACCAGGCGGGATCCCTGACTTCAACTACTACTTTGAAATAAAATCGCCACTCCATTCTCCAGGCGGGCTCCCTGACTTCAACTACAACTTCAAAAATAAAATCGCCACTCCATTCTTCGGGCGGGCTCCCCGACTTCAACTACTACTTCAAAATAAAATCGCCACTCCATTCTCCAGGCGGGCTCCCTGACTTCAACTACAACTTCAAAATTAAATTGCCACTCCGTTCTCCAGGCGGGCTCCCTGACTTCTACTACAACTTTAAAATAAAATCGCCACTCCATTCTCCGGGCGGGCTCCCCGACTTCAACTACAACTTCAAAACTAAATCGCCACTCCGTTCTCCAGGACGGGCTCCCTAACTTCAACTACAACTTCAAAACTAAATCGCCACTCCGTTCTTCAGGCGCGGGCTCCCTGACTTCAACTACTACTTCAAAATAGAATCGCCACTCCATTCTCCAGGGCGGGCTCCCCGACTTCAACTACTACTTCAAAATAAAATCGCCACTCCGTTCTCCAGGGCGGGCTCCCCGACTTCAACTACAACTTCAAAACTAAATCGCCACTCCATTCTCCGGGCGGGCTCCCTGACTTCAACTACTACTTCGAAATAAAATCGCCACTCCATTCTTCAGGCGGGCTCCCCGACTTCGACTACAACTTCAAAACTAAATCGCCACTCCGTTCTCCAGGCGGGCTCCCCGACTTCGACTACAACTTCAAAACTAAATCGCCACTCCGTTCTCCAGGCGGGGCTCCCTGACTTCGACTACTACTTCAAAATAGAATCGCCACTCCGTTCTCCAGGCGGGCTCCCCGACTTCGACTACTACTTCAAAATAAAATCGCCACTCCATTCTCCGGGCGGGCTCCCCGACTTCAACTACAACTTCAAAACTAAATCGCCACTCCATTCTCCGGGCGGGCTCCCGACTTCGACTACTACTTCAAAATAGAATCGCCACTCCATTCTCCGGGCGGGCTCCCCTGACTTCGACTACTACTTCAAAATAAAATCGCCACTCCATTCTCCGGGCGGGCTCCCCGACTTCAACTATAACTTCAAAATAAATCGCCACTCCGTTCTTCGGGCGGGCTCCCCTGACTTCGACTACTACTTCAAAATAGAATCGCCACTCCATTCTCCGGGCGGGCTCCCCGACTTCAACTACAACTTCAAAATTAAATCGCCACTCCGTTCTCCGGGCGGGCTCCCTGACTTCTACTACAACTTTAAAATAAAATCGCCACTCCGTTCTCCGGGCGGGCTCCCGACTTCAACTATAAATTCAAAATAAATCGCCACTCCATTCTTCGGGCGGGCTCCCTTACTTCAACTACTACTTCAAAATAGAATCGCCACTCCGTTCTCCGGGCGGGCTCCCCGACTTCAACTACAACTTCAAAATTAAATCGCCACTCCATTCTCCGGGCGGGCTCCCGGACTTCTACTACAACTTTAAAATAAAATCGCCACTCCATTCTCCGGCGGGCTCCCCTGACTTCTACTACAACTTTAAAATAAAATCGCCACTCCATTCTCCAGGCGGGCTCCCCGACTTCAACTACTACTTCAAAAATAAAATCGCCACTCCATTCTCCAGGCGGGCTCCCTGACTTCAACTACTACTTCAAAATAAAATCGCCACTCCATTCTCCAGGCGGGCTTCCCTGACTTCAACTACAACTTCAAAAATAAAATCGCCACTCCATTCTTCGGGCGGGCTCCCCGACTTCAACTACTACTTCAAAATAAAATCGCCACTCCATTCTCCAGGCGGGCTCCCTGACTTCAACTACAACTTCAAAAATAAAATCGCCACTCCATTCTTCGGGCGGGCTCCCCGACTTCAACTACTACTTCAAAATAAAATCGCCACTCCATTCTCCAGGCGGGCCTCCTGACTTCAACTACTACTTCAAAATAGAATCGCCACTCCATTCTCCAGGCGGGATCCATGACTTCAACTACTACTTCGAAATAAAATCGCCACTCCATTCTCCAGGCGGGCTCCCTGACTTCAACTATAACTTCAAAATAAATCGCCACTCCATTCTTCAGGCGGGCTCCCTGACTTCAACTACTACTTCAAAATAGAATCGCCACTCCGTTCTCCAGGCGGGCCTCCTGACTTCAACTACTACTTCAAAATAGAATCGCCACTCCATTCACCAGGCGGGATCCCTGACTTCAACTACTACTTTGAAATAAAATCGCCACTCCATTCTCCAGGCGGGCTCCCTGACTTCAACTATAACTTCAAAATAAATCGCCACTCCATTCTTCAGGCGGGCTCCTGACTTCAACTACAACTTCAAAACTAAATCGCCACTCCATTCTCCAGGCGGGCTCCCTGACTTCAACTACTACTTCAAAATAGAATCGCCACTCCATTCTCCAGGCGGGCTCCCTGACTTCAACTACTACTTCAAAATAAAATCGCCACTCCATTCTCCAGGCGGGCTCCCCGACTTCAACTACAACTTCAAAACTAAATCGCCACTCCGTTCTCCAGGCGGGCTCCCTGACTTCAACTACTACTTCAAAATAGAATCGCCACTCCATTCTCCAGGGCGGGCTCCCCGACTTCGACTACAACTTCAAAACTAAATCGCCACTCCATTCTCCGGGCGGGCTCCCTGACTTCGACTACAACTTTAAAACTAAATCGCCACTCCATTCTCCAGGCGGGCTCCCTGACTTCGACTACTACTTCAAAATAGAATCGCCACTCCGTTCTCCAGGCGGGCTCCACGACTTCAACTACTACTTCAAAATAAAATCGCCACTCCATTCTCCAGGCGGGCTCCCTGATTTCAACTACAACTTCAAAACTAAATCGCCACTCCGTTCTCCAGGCGGGCTCCCTGACTTCAACTACTACTTCAAAATAGAATCGCCACTCCATTCTCCAGGCGGGCTCCCTGACTTCAACTACTACTTGAAAATAAAATCGCCACTCCATTCTCCAGGCGGGCTCCCTGACTTCAACTACAATTTCCAAATTAAATCGCCACTCCATTCTTCGGGCGGGCTCCCTGACTTCAACTACTACTTCAAAATAAAATCGCCACTCCACTCTCCAGGCGGGCTCCCCGACTTCAACTACAACTTCGAAATTAAATCGCCACTCCATTCTCCAGGCGGGCTCCCTGACTTCAACTATTACTTCAAAATTAAATCGCCACTCCATTCTCCAGGCGGGCTCCCTGACTTCAACTACAACTTCAAAACTAAATCGCCACTCCATTCTCCAGGCGGGCTCCCTGACTTCAACTACAACTTCAAAACTAAATCGCCACTCCATTCTCCAGGCGGGCTCCCTGACTTCAACTACTACTTCAAAATAAAATCGCCACTCCATTCTTCAGGCGGGCTCCCTGACTTCAACTACAACTCACTAATTTCATCCTATCCCGATCACCTTCCTTTGCCTTTTGTACCATTTTCTTCTTCCTGCATTGCCTCTTGGGCCACCTTCTCTTCTGAATTATCTTGTCTTGGAATTGCCTTCCCCTTTAGCCGTGCTACTTTTACTTTGGCTGCTGGAGATATCTTCGGAACTGCCTATTTACCTGCTAGTGATGATGCTGCTGGGGAAGTATTCTTTATTTCCTTCACCCCTCATTCTCTCTCGGACTCGCCAGGGTTGAAATGTCATTAACTGTGGATTACCCTGGCGGGGGGAACCCTTTTCCTCTTCCTTCTTCCCAGACCTCCTCTGGGACTATGCTTTGGCCTCCTTGAAAAGCTTATGGGATATAACGCTGCTGGGGGAATCTCAGAGTTAGTGTTTCATTTTCCAACGACTACTGGGGATGATACCAGGTTCAAAGATCACCCTTCGTGTTTTCCGGCCTCTCTCAATACCATTCTGCTCGGAACGGGCATTTCCCGAAATCTCGCGTTGTTTTCCATCCTTATCCACTGGGTGTTTTGCTTTCAAGAAAATTTTCGCAATCGGAGAAAATTTTCTACCCCAGTTTGATGACCTTCTATGTGGCGTGCTTTTCTGCCGACGAACCCTATTTTCCTGCTTTAAATCAAAGAAAATTCGTTAGTTTCAAAACGCAGTGAGTGGTCGTGCCACTCTTGTTGGGGGCTATTTTCCTTTTCTCTTTCAGCTGCTTGGCCTCCCTTGAACTTTTGGGAGCGCCGCTGACACTTGCTGGGGATGATGCTCTTTCCACAGATGGTTTCTCATCTCTCCCTTTTATTCCAACCTTTGGTTTGATCCGACTCTTTTAGCTGGTGATCTGTTGTTCCAATCTTACTATCGGAACGACTTCTGCTTTATTGCCTCATTCCACGGCCGTTCATTTTCATTATACTGCTTTGGGAGACTTGGTAGTATGCTTTGAAAAATCAATTTTCGAAAACGAAGGAAAAGAAAAAGATTGCTGACCGCAAATGACAAAAGAAAAGGAAAACTTTTCTGAACTCAAAAATAGGAAAAACTTATCTGAATGTGTGACTGATCCAATGGTTATGCCGCGCCTTTGAGATTAATCTACCCGGTCTATTCATGTCAATCACTTTCTGATGGCCGCGTTTTGCTAGAAGCACACGAATGTCCCAACCTCGTCTCATGCCGGCACCTTGCAAAACTCTCGTCTTGTCACCTCATAGTGCCCTTTGAAGGGTTTTCACTAATGAGATTCTCTCATTTCTATCTATCTCCCGCCGCCTTAGGGTGCAAGTAAAGGTTTTCACCATAAGACTCTCTCATTTTATTTCTCTCAACTTTCTTCGCCTTAAGATGCCCGCGAGGGTTTTCACCGTTAAGGCTCTCTCGTTTTGCTTTCTTTCCAGACTGGGGTATCGCCCACGCGATTCCCTCTAAAGCATTATTCCTTTTCGGCTTGTGCATCCTGGATTCAATCGAGGATCGGAGTGTTGCTTTTGGTTTTTATTCGCATGACTTGGCACTTCTCAAATACTGATCGAGAGGTCTTTTTGGTCATTTAATGTGGTTTTTGTGCGTGAGGCTAAAGAAAAGGGGTTTAACCTCAATGGTTAGCTCATTACAACTTTCGGAATCCACACTATCTTTTCAAACGAAACAATGACTTCTGCCCCAGTTTTGTTGCTTGGGGAATCTTTGATTTTTATTTTATTATGGCCGAGCCGTGTGGCGCCTACGTATCCTTCTTGAGGAATCAGGTCGAACGTAGTTCACTTTTTCTTGTGTCTTTTCTTTGTTTATTTTTCTATTTTGTTACACATTTTCCTTGGTGATTCCGAAAGAGGGTATATGAAAGAATTATTAAAGCTCAAAGGGGAAAACAAAGGTTAAAGGGTTTGAGTAGTAGAAAAATTGCCTCTGTCATTTCATTCTCCGAAAAATGCCAAAATACACACAAACGAAACCAATCGTTGACAAATACATTAAAGAATTACACATAATATCTCTTGACCGCATCGGAATTGATAGCCATATCAGTGCATCTTCCCTCAATATCAGTTAGACATAGCGCGCCGTTGGATAATACCCTAGTCACAACAAACGGTCCCTGCCAATTTGGAGCGAACTTGCCTTTCGCTTCGGCCTGGTGTGGTAGAACTCTCTTCAACACATGTTCCACTTCAAATTTCCTGGGACGTACCTTCTTGTTATATGCTCTTGCCATTCTCTTTTGATACAATTGGCCATGACATACTGCTGTCAATCTCTTTTCGTCGATCAAGCTCAATTGCTCTAATCGGGTTTTAACCCATTCATCATCGTCGATCTCAGCTTCAGCGACAATTCGGAGGGATGGAATTTCAACTTCTGCGGGTATTACTGCTTCAGTCCCGTATACCAACAAGTAAGGAGTTGCACCTACCGAAGTCCGGACGATAGTGCGATAACCCAACAGCGCAAATGGTAACTTTTCATGCCATTGCTTAGACCCTTCTACCATCTTCCTCAATATCTTCTTTATATTCTTGTTTGCTGCCTCAACCGTACCATTTGCTTTGGGACGATATGGTGTGGAATTTCGGTGTGTAATCTTGAACTCATGACATACCTCTTTCATCAATCCGCTGTTAAGATTTGCACCGTTATCTGTGATGATTATCTTTGGAATTCCAAACCTACAGATGATGTGGGAATGTACGAAGTCCACCACTGCCTTCTTAGTCACGGATTTGAAGGTTTTGGCCTCCACCCATTTGGTAAAG
This sequence comes from Nicotiana noctiflora, assembly GCA_032618575.1. Taxonomy (NCBI): domain Eukaryota; kingdom Viridiplantae; phylum Streptophyta; class Magnoliopsida; order Solanales; family Solanaceae; genus Nicotiana; species Nicotiana noctiflora. Next base: position 16,392 of record JASVEL010002683.1, on the reverse strand, counting down.
TAATCGATCGTCACCAGAATGAACCTATGACCGTTGGAAGCCGCAGGTTCTATAGGTCTAATAACATCCATACCCCATGCGACAAACGGCCATGGTGCTGACATTGTATGCAATTCAGTCGGTGGAAAATGAATCAAATCTCCGTGTATCTGACACTGATGGCATCTTCGCACGAAACTTATACAATCACGCTCCATAGTGAGGCAGTAATATCCTGCTCGAAGAATCTTCTTTGCCAATACATACCCGCTCATGTGTGGTCCACAAACTCCCGAGTGTATATCTGTCATCACTGTTGTGGCTTGACTTGCATCTATGCATCTTAACAATCCCAAGTCCGGGGTCCTTTTGTACAGCACCCCTCCACTAAGGAAAAATCCGTTCGCCAACTGCCGAATAGCTCGCTTTTGATCTCCGGTTGCCTGCTCTGGGTATATTCCTAACCTGAGGTGCTCTTTAACATTATGAAACCATGGCTTACCATCCATCTCTTCTTCTATCATATTACAATAAGCATGTTGATTCCGGACCTGGATATGTAATGGATCGACACGAACCTTGTCCGGGTGATGTAGCATCGACGCTAAAGTAGCTAAAGCATCGGCAACCTCATTATGCATCCTTGAGATGTGCCTGAATTCTACTGATCGGAAGCGCTTGGTCAGATCATGCAAACACTGACGATACGGGATAAGCTTCAAGTACCTGGTTTCCCATTCTCCCTGAATCTAATGTACCAGGAGGTCCGAGTCCCCCAAGACCAAGACGTCCTGTACATCCATGTCCACCGCTAATCGCAACCCCAAGATGCATGCCTCGTACTCGGCCATATTATTGGTACAATGAAAACGCAGTTGAGCAGTAACAGGATAATGATGTCCTGTTTCAGAGATGAGCACAGCCCCTACTCCGACTGCTTTTGCGTTCGCCGCTCCGTCGAAGCAAAGCTTCCACCCCGGATCCTCAGTTAATTCCAACCCATCAATTTGCAATACTTCTTCGTCCGGAAAATACGTCCTCAAAGGTTCGTATCCGTCATCGACAGGATTCTCGGCTAAGTGATCGGCTAGGGCTTGAGCTTTCATAGCCGTCCTTGTCACGTATATGATGTCGAACTCTGTAAGTAATATTTTCCATTTTGCTAACCTCCCTGTAGGCATAGGTTTCTGGAAAATATACTTCAACGGATCCAAACGCGAAATGGGGTAAGTGGTGTAAGAAGACAAATAATGTTTCAACTTTTTGGCTACCCAAGTCAAAGCGCAACATGTCTTTTCTAGATGAGTGTACTTGACCTCGTGGACCGTGAATTTCTTACTGAGGTAGTAAATGGCCCGTTCCTTCCTGCCAGTAAGATCATGCTGCCCCAGTACACAGCCGAACGAATTCTCCAAAACCGTCAGATAAAGAATCAGGGGTCTACCCGGTTCAGGCGGAACCAGTACGGGTGGGTTTGACAGATACCCTTTGATTTGGTCAAATGCTTCCTGACATTCTGTCGTCCATTCTATCGCAGCGTCTTTCTTCAACAGACGGAATATGGGTTCACAGGTTGCTGTAAGCTGAGCAATAAACCTACTGATGTAATTTAACCTTCCCAACAGACTCATTACCTCTGTTTTATTCTTTGGCGGGGGTAGCTCCTGAATGGACTTGATTTTGGATGGGTCCAACTCAATGCCCCGTCGGCTGACGATGAATCCTAGCAACTTTCCCGATGGAACTCCGAATGCGCATTTGGCCGGATTGAGCTTGATGTCGTATCTTCGAAGTCTTTGAAAGAACTTCCTGAGGTCGGCAACATGGTCTTCTTGACGTCTGGATTTTATGATCACATCATCTACGTACACTTCAATCTCCTTGTGTATCATGTCATGGAACACCGTAGTCATCGCCCTCATGTATGTTGCCCCTGCGTTCTTCAAACCGAATGGCATCACCCGGTAGCAATAAGTCCCCCACGGTGTGATAAAAGCCGTCTTTTCTGCGTCCTCTTCATCCATCAAGATCTGATGATATCCCGCGTAGCAGTCCACAAAGGATCCGATTTCACGTCCGGCGCAATTATCAATCGGGATATGGATATTGGGAAGCGGGAAATTGTCCTTAGGACTTGCCTTGTTGAGATTACGGTAGTCCACGCATACTCTGATCTTTCCGTCTTTCTTTGGCACCGGTACTACGTTAGCCAACCATTCGGGGTATCGAGTGACGCGAATGACTTTCGCCTGCAACTGCTTGGTTACTTCCTCTTTGATCTTTACACTCATCTCCGTCTTGAATTTCCGCAGTTTTTGCTTGACGGGGGGATATGCCGGATCAGTGGGTAATTTATGAACCACTAGATCAGTGCCGAGTCCTGGCATGTCGTCGTACGACCATGCGAAAATGTCTTTAAACTCCATGAGTGTTTTGATCAACTCTTCTCTCGGGTTGGGTTCAATATGGACACTTATTCTGGTTTCTTTGACGTCATCCGTGTTCCCCAGATTAACGGCCTCAGTATCATTTAAATTTGGTTTGTGTTTTTCCTCGAAGTGACTTAATTCTTCACCGATTTCTTCTACGGCTTCATCATCGCCGTACTCTGACTCACTCTCGTCACTTCTTATTTCATGCGTTATTATTTCCAAACCCGATTGACTTTCTAGACTGGGTTGATTAATCTTTAAGCATGCCATATCATTAAGATCAGTTGAAAGAAGGTTGTTCAGAAAAGTAAAAAGAAGGAAAAATAAACAAAATTAGATGCGAAGGGAACAAAATTTCATTAATGGGAACAGTACAAGGAAAAACAAACTTGCAAACTCAAATCAAAATGAACTAAAACAAACGGATTTTACTTCGGGGACAACCCCCAACATGAAATTTCGACAGAAAACAATCCAAAACAGACTACCAAGACTCCTTCCGGACAGGGAGAGGAGTAGCCTTCCAATTATTCAATTTTGCTTTTGATCCCACAAACTGTATCTCGGCATGGCTGGATCCTTCACCATCCTCGAGCATGCATACATCTGCGAATAGGTCCTCGAACTTTCTTAAGAACTCTTCGTCTGGCCTAACCATAGGAATAGGAACCTTTGTCGCCGGATGTCCTTTTACTCCAGACCTGACAAAAGATTGGGAAAGGCGTGGAACAGGCTTCGGGAGCACCCATGTCTTCCGCTTATTCCTCTTGGCTCGCTGGATGTCCTCTGATGTTGGCTTGAATCCCAAACCGAAGGTTCCCACGTTTTCGACCACAGATACCGGTTGTATGATTCCTTGCAGAGATGCACCTAGACCTTTGCCGGGTATGAAACCGTGTCTCAACATTTCATGAGCCACCGTGACGTCTGCAGTAATTATTCTGTCATTGGGAATGCATTCCCCTTCTGGAACTCGGTTGGCGGATACCACATCGCAGATCTGGTATACCCATGGCCCAACATCTTCTTCTGTCTCGACAAAGGGGACGATGGTGCCTGGTTGTAGATCATTCTCTCCATGGACGACGATCTCCTGTTGGTCCCACTCAAACTTGACGAGTTGGTGTAGGCTGGATGGAACTGCTCTTGCGGCGTGGATCCACGGTCGCCCTATCAGAAGGTTATATGACACTACCATGTCCAGCACCTGGAATTCCATGGTGAACTCCACCGGCCCAATTGTCAAGATTAACACTATGTCCCCGACCGACGCCTTGCCTCCTCCATCAAACCCTCGAACACATATGATGTTCTTGCGTATCCTGCCGATGTCCACTTTCAACTTGTCCAGTGTAGAGAGAGGACAAATGTTAGCACTGGACCCATTATCGACAAGGACTTTGGTAACCACCGACTCCTCACACTTTACCGTAAGATATAAAGCCTTGTTGTGCTCGGTGCCTTCCTCAGGCAATTCATCATCGGTGAAGGTGATCCGATTCGCTTCGAAGATCCTATTGGTGATCTTCTCCAAATGACTCACTGAGATTTTATCAGGTACGTGGGCCTCATTCAGAACTTTCATCAAAGCTTGCCGATGTTCTTCAGAATGTATCAGCAAGGACAGCAATGAGATTTGCGTCGGAGTCTTCTTCAGCTGTTCCAGGACAGAATAATCATGTAGCTTCATCTTTTTCAGGAATTCTTTTGCCTCTTCGTGAGTTACCGGCTTTTTCAATGTTGCCGGAGTGATCTTCCTCAATTCCGCAGGGGCAAAACATCTCCCCGAGCGGGTCAAACCTTGCACTTCGCAAACTTCCTCTTTCACTTCCTTTCCTTTGTAGGTTGTTGTAATCCGAGCATAATTCCATGGAATAGCTCTGCTATCCGTTATTGGCAACTGTATTGCTGGCTTGATGATGAAAGGATCCATTCGAACACCCACTACCGTCAAGACGGGTTCGGTTGCTACCCCCGGTACAACTATTTTTGATTCCCCCGGCCTCACCGGTACTTTGTTCATACTTCCCTTTTTCTGCTTCCAACCCCTTTGTACGTCCTTCTTGCCAATGGGTGACTCATCCAGGCTCGGCCCCTTTCTCATTCCCAACCCGCTAGACTTGATCATCATTACAGTCTGGGAGGTTTTCTCCTTTCCTTCTTCTACCCGTACCAACTCGATCATGTTGGTCTCGTGATGAGTTGGAAGTGGATTTTGGTTGATGTTGGGCTCTGTTGGAGTCTGGACCTCAATCCTGCGAGTGTCGATGAGTTCCTGGATGGCTGTTTTCAACCTCCAACACTTTTCCGTGTCGTGTCCCGGACATCCTGAGCAGTATGCACAATTTACTGAATGGTCCAGGTTCTTTGGAAGAAGGTTTGGTAGCTTAGCTTCAACCGGATTTAGCAACCCTACTTGCTTCAACCGGTGGAACAGACTGGTGTAAGACTCTCCCAAGGGAGTGAAAGTCTTTGGCCTTGGCGCCCTGTCGCCCTTGAATGCCTGGTTCGGACGAAAACTCGCGCCCGAGGGGTTTCTGTAGGCTCTTGGGGGTGGGTAATTGTTTTGCGGGTTTGGTGCACGCCACGGTGCATGTACGGGAGGTGCAGAATAGGACTGTGCGTGATGGACGGTAAAATGGGGATCAGGTGTTGGATAGTAATGTTGCGGGTGGTTATATGGATTGTGGAAGTAATTTTGGTGGTGAGGCTGGGGCGGGCTATATTGGGGTGCGGGGCCTCTGTTTCTGAACCATGTCCCGGACTCGACTACCGCGACTTCCTCTTTCCTCTTTTTCCCGAGTACTCCTCCAGTACCACTTTGGATAGCCTGAGTGGTGGCTTTCAATGCTTGAGTAGCTCATGATCTTGTTGGCTTTCAAACCTTCCTCGATCATAGCCCCCATTTTTATCACCTCGGTAAATGATTTGCCCACGGACGTCATCAGATGTCCGAAATAGGTTGGCTCTAGTGTCTGCAAGAAGTAATCCACCATCTCGCTCTCTCTCATAGGCGGATCTACCCTTGCTGCCTGTTCCCTCCAGCGGAAACCAAATTCTCCGAAACTTTCGGCGGGTTTCTTCTCTAATTTTAGCAATGATAAGTGGTCGGGGATTATTTCAAGATTGTATTGGAACTGGCCGATAAAAGCTTAAGCCAAATCATCCCGCGTAAACCATCTGCTGGGGTCTGTCTGAGTGTACTACTCCGGCGCGGATCCTCCCGGACTCGGCCGAAGTAAGCTATCGAGAATCTCGTCCCGTCCTCGAGCTACTCGCATTTTACTACAAAACCCTCGGAGGTGGGCTACGGGATCACCGTGCCCCTCGTATAGGTCAAACTTGGGCATTTTGAACCGGCTGGCAACTGGACATCTGGGAATGGACACGGATCCTTGTAAGCGACACCGGCACTGGTTGCCCGAGCCGTGCGTGTTCTCGAAGGACTGCTCGGAGCTTTTAACTTTTCTAATAACTTCCTCGTGTTCGAACTTTGGAAGTGCTTTTCGGTTCTGCCGGATTATCCCAGTGATGGGTGTGTGATTGCGGTTCGGGAGCCCTAAAAGTAGGCTCCGGAGGATAGTAAGAGTTGTCATGGATCCGAACATGCGGCTCGCCGGACGGCCTTGTGCAGAGCGGCGGGTGGAGGTGCCACAAAAACAGGGGTGACTGGAGGAGGATTTGGTTGGGCTGGTGGAGTGTGGGTGGCATAAGGGTTTTCCCCCTGAAAGTATGGATAGATCGGGGCGCTTGTCGAAGGATCGATGGGTGGATGTTCTGGGGCTGAGGCGAGAGTAGGGAGGTTTGGTGAGGACTGTCCCCTAGCCCAGGCTAGGTGCATCTCTGTTATCTGATGTCTCAGCCGTTCTACCTCCTCTTTCATGATTTGCATCTCCGATTTCTCTTCCTCGAGACTTTTACCGGAGCTAGACATGCTTGCTGTAATTGGCCCTTTAGATCTAGTACGGTAATGGTGGTTGGCCAGTATATTCTGTCAAACCAACTGCTAAACTTTTCTGGAAATGCAACAAACTTGTTAGTTTACCGAGTTTAACAGATATGTTATAGCACGTTGGATGTAATGCACTTAACCAAATAACCCTTTCTACATGTACTCGTAACATGCGTCATTCCAGCTTTTCTCTTTTTCTTTTTTCTTCTTTTTCTTTTCTCTTTTTCAACTATCCTTGAAAGCCTTATTGTTATTAACCTTCGTATTCTTTTCCTTTCTTTTTAGTGGTGGTCGAATCTTATGTGGATTGCCTACGTATCACGTCCCCGCGTGAATCAGACCGAGCGTAGTTCTGGTAACAAGATTGTGGCAAAATTCAGTAACTTTTATATCAAATAAAACCTTAAAGTTACAAAACATGTCTTACAATAATCGACAAAATAGAGGAATGCTTGACTCGAAAAAGGAAAATAAAATGCCAACCAACTTGACTCACTATTTCAAAATACATTTTTAAATCAGAAGTCTAATGCTCTAAAATTCCCGGGGGCCCGCGAGGCATCATTCGGCCTTGCCGCGGGCCTTGGTGTGAGGTCCTTGTGTAATCCCCTTAAATCTCTCATGATCTGATGAACATAGCCCATAACCGAAGCAAAAAGGGCAGGGCGGGGCATCTGTTCGCAAGCTAGACACTTTATGGTGACATAGTGCCCTATTTCTCCAATTCTGTCCTTGATCGTGTCCCTTTCTCTGAGTAGCTGTTCTATCTGCTGGTTTTTCACCCCCAATCTTCGAGCATCGTTGGTGACTTGGTCTAGGAGCCTATCCACTTGTTCTTGCAGTCGGGCCATCAAATCGTGGCAACGGTCGAGGTCTGTTCTGGCATCTCGGGCTTGCTTGAAAACCCGCTCCCTGAGGATAACATTTGCTTCCCTTAGACTAGTGATGATCTCAGTGTAATCTTCTTCTATCCGTTGCAGGTGAAGTGCATGTTGATGTGCCTCCTTTCTCCAGCTAGCACGGACCCTCATTGTTTGGGCCTTCGACTCTTCCAATTCTCTTTGGACATCGGCAACTTGGCTTCTCAAACCCTTTATCAATTTTTCGTCTGCTCGACTCATCAATTGTCTGTCAGCATCCCTTTTCATTTGCTGGATTTGAGCCCTTAAAAAGTTATTTTCCTGTGCCAACTTCTTTTTATCTCCTTCGTCGGCGGCGGCTTGCATATCCTTTTCAAATTGGAGATCTTGGACTCGTTGCTCTATCTTGCCGATCCTTGTTCTGTAAACCTCTTCCTTAGCCAACCAGTCCCATTGTTCTTGTGACGCTTCAGCAAATTCCCTGAGGTGAGGTCTTTTGGCTGGTCTTTCACCCGATGTTTCTCCTTTGTACCAAGTAAGATATCTGGGTACAACCTCTCCTCTAGCTCGATCCTGCACACAAGTGTTTGCCTCCGGATATTGGCATTTGCTCCAGATCTGGCGGACCCTCGCTTCCGGGAATTGACCATCGGGACCAATTTCAATAACATGGGTACTCAGGTCTTCTTCTTTGGGTACTATCTGACACCTCCCGAGCTGTCTCAACACCCGATGGGGCGCATAAGGTTGAATGCTTTTAAGTCCCATTAAGAGAAAGGGGGACTTAGCTGCTGGCATGTACACGATTCTGTCTATTTGTAACCAACCCAACGTCCATTGTATTTGACTTGCGCTGAGAGCCTGAAAGTATGCCCTCCATGCCAATGTTCCTTCAGGCAAGACGGTCCTATCAATCCTTGTATAGAATTCGCTTATGCAAGTTTTCTCAACCAGACCATATCTCAAGAATTGGGTGCGGCGACACAGGTGCTCGATCATCCACATTTGCAGCAGTAAATTACAGCCTTCGAAAAAATCTCCCCCGGCTTTGCAGATTGTGAGGGCTCGATATATGTCCGATAGTATCATAGGAGCAAGAGTACTTTCGCTTTGGTCAAGCAAAGTACTGACGACTCCGACTACCTTTATATCAATGTTCCCGTCTTTCCTTGGGAATACCACGAGTCCTAAAAAGGCTATCATGAAAGCAACTCGCCTGTGCTCCTCCCATTTCTGGCGATTACCTTTGTTGCATAATTTGTTTTCTGGCTTGTCGAAACCTCCCACATGACCGTACCTTTGGTAGATGAAGTTTAAAGTACAAAACCCTTGTGCTAGATCTAGGTTACGTACCGTTCTGGCTGTCTTCGGTGAGTCTAAAAACCGGTGTATGGCGACAACCCTGGGGGCGATTAGATATTGATGCCCCAAAGGTATATCAGTGTTTCCAATGTATCCGGTCATCTCCTCCACAGTTGGGGTGAGCTCGAAGTCTGAGAAGTGAAAAACATTGTGCGCGGAATCCCAATATGTGACTAATGCTCTTATGACGTCCCCTCGAGGTTTTATTTCAAGCAGAACTGTGAGACCTTTCAAATACTTTTTAACCTCATCCTGCCCTTATTTGCCTAGATCATCCCACCATAATCGTATTTGTACCGGGATTTTAGTCATGAGTGAAAAGGGTTCATTTCGAATCATGCTCATCCTGCACATTTATTTAAAGAGGACGATCATTTTGGCTGGCAATGATTTTTTTTTTTTCAAAATTTACAGATTTTGGTATATATTGTTTTTTGAAAAATGGCAAGTTGGACCCGACGGGGGTTGCCTACATATCTCACATCCGGTGAGAATCAAACCTGCGTTTCGGTCCGTCAAGACAAACTATTTTCTTTTATTGACCGACAAGGAAAACACATTTTGTTAAGAAACACATTTTCTTTTATTGACCGACAAAGAAAACACATTTTGTTAAGAAACCCATTGTCGGCAAAGTCAACCTTCCGTCGTCTTTTATTAGCAAACTGAACTATTGATTTGTTGGTAAAACACATTTTTGTATTTTCTGAAAATATCTATTTACCCATACTGTTTTCTTTTATTTTTCGTTTCTCTTCAGTATTTAAAAGCCGGTCAGCATGTAAGTTCGAATAAATACTTGAAACAAACATGGTATAGCAGGATGGTCTTTTCATTTCAGGTTGCCTGTCCTAGACGGACCCAACCCCTGTGTTGAGTCCCCTAAGTCAAATGCAACGTGATGCAAATAAGCGTTTCCTACTAGGGATCCGGTATGCAGTTATGTTATTCTAAGTTCAAAACCTCGGTGCATGATCTAGATTGTGTACCCAAGCGGACAACTCGGGCTGAGGAAGGAGCTCCTTTCCGGGAACCAAAAGGCCAACCGGCTTAGAAGCTTTCCGAGCCTCTTCATTATTTTGGGTATGACACTAACAGAATAAGGAGTCTCAACCAGTGAGCACATCCCCGGGGGTGAGAAGTGACGGGTTTTCGGCACAGTTTTATATACGGTCCACGCAATATCAAAGCGGTAAACATATAACAATTTGTATATACAGTGCAACTAGTATCAAGGCGGTAGACATGTAGCACATTAATTAAATATGTAGTAAAATCGGATATAGACAAAACAACAATTTAACTGAGCTCGAATTCTTAGACCCTGAACCGAAGTTCGGAGGTTGTCCCCAGCAGAGTCGCCAGAGCTGTCACACCTCCTTTTTCCGCACCCGCGAGGGCACGAGGGAGTTTTTCCAATTGAAGGACAATCGAAACGGGATAAATTTATTTAATTCAGAGTCGCCACTTGGGAAAATAATGGTATCCCAAGTCACCGGTTTGATCCCGAACCGAGGAAATTTATGACTCTGTAATATAGTCTGCGAAATTAGAAACCTGGATAAGGAATTCTATTAACCCGGGAGAAGGTGTTAGGCACTCCCGGATTCCGTGGTTTTAGCACGGTCGCTCAACTGCAATTTTTACTTTTATCTGATTTCTCTATATATTTTAACCATGTGCTATTATGTTCCGCTTTTTGATTTTAGAAGAATTGCGACGTCACGAAAACACATTTCAAGTCACACCGCAGCCGGTACGCCTATGACTTTAATGTATTTCAGTTGTGCCGAGAGTAAGATTTGGGTCACATAAATGCGCACCCGTAATTAGGAGAGTATGTTATTTACAAATCGTGCCTAAAGAGTCTATCGTCTTTATTAACTTTGGGAAAGACTGTGAAATTCGCTAAACGGTCTTCCCGAGTTTAAATTTGTACAATTAATTTTAGGGCCCCGCAAATATGTATTTAGTGTGACGAGGCTCATCTCACTTTTGTTAAAGGTCAAAACTAATATGACTATGTTTTATTTGATTAGTCTCTATTAATAAACAAAGGCCATTAGAAGCCTATCATTCTAATTTGCAATGAAATAAGCCACAAAATCATATAAGAAACTACGCCGAGAATGAGGTCACTATTGGTAGATTGACAAAGGTAAATTAAATTATTTTTTGGCAAATTGGGTGAGAAATACAGAGACCACTCAAAAGTCTAGCCTCTACCTATTACATCCATTTGTTGCAGCCATTAAACAACAAAGTTTGGTGAATGCCAATCCTATTAGTATTGGAGACACCAATTATGGTGTTTATACTCATCATCATGCTAAATTCTATGCGAGTTTCTCTTGCTAATTTCTAAAAAATTCCTCTTCACTTCTAATCATTTGATCAAAGCTAATGCATCTGCCAGAAGCCGTGTTTCTTATGTATTCAAGTACCAATACATGTGATGATGCTAATTCGCAAACATTCATAAGCATATTACTTTTTGTCTTCATTAACTATTAATAGTATCTATTTCAGATTCAATCTAAATGGAAACAATTGATTTAACACCTAAACCTATTTTTATTACTATGAAACTAAGTCAAAAATTTAACCCACAATAGAGCCAAACAAACGGCCAGAAGCTATCTAATTAACAGTGACATCAGCCTTTCCTATTGTTAATGACGAACAATCCCTTTATGAGCTACAAAATCTTGGTCTAATTGGATGTTCGGATACAACTAATATACAATTGTCAAGTTTGAACAAATAAACCAAAAATCAACATGGTAAAACTTTAAAACAGGGAATCAATCTTCCATTCTAAACAGAGAATCAACTTCAATTTCCAGTCCAACAGTATTGACATTGACATGAATGTGTACCTGGGTATTGAAGAGCAAAAGAAAAGGAGGTCGGTGATGAAGTGGCAAGCAATTCACAACAACAGCAGTAGTGAACCAGCAGCAACAACACACAACAGCAACAGCCAACAGACACCACACTCAGCAGTAGCCAAAATACAATCACAGCAACTAAACCAACCAGCAAAGCAGTAACCAAATACTCTACACACCAGTGGTAGCCAAACCCCACCACACTTAGCAACCAGACACAACACCAAACAGCAAACCAAGGCCAATGATAAATAGAAGCAAACACCCAACAACAAGTCTAGAGGCCAAATGGCAATAAACCAATACAAAAACCCAATCCAAGCTTAATGAAACAGTGAACCAGTGAAGAAGCACAATGTTTTCTTCCTTCTTTTCCCTCGAACTATCTCCCTCAAAACTGTGTATGTTTTGTTTGTATATGAAATCTGTGTATGTTTTTTTTTCAGTTATCACTGTGTATGTCTAAAGTTTTTGTAGGTATCCAAAAATGTCTCTCTGGATATCAAACAATGTCCCCTCTATCTCTTTTGCATCCTATACTTATAGTTTTTGAATTCCCCATTGAATGAATGCTTCTCACTAAACTAATACCCCTACCCATTCCTATCTCTGCCCAGACCATGCTCTGCCAGCCCACTATCCCCTCTGTTTTCCCACTTAAACTTGTCCAAACATGGGGTTTTATGTTTAAAATTCTCTAAGTGTAGAGCCTGGTGGGATGCCCTGTTGTAACAGCAGGTTCCACTAGTTTAACTCATGGGCAAGGGTAGTTTTAAAACCTAAAAAAATGCTAAGTCTGTTACTCTCTAATTTAAAGTTAACAAATCCAGATTTTGATCCTATTACAGTCCTAATGTGTACTACCCTTCATTAGTTACACCCTTCAACCTTGAACTAACAACAACCATCTCCAATTCACCAATTAATTAGACAGTCAGTTCAATAAAGAAGGAATCTCGATTCAACAATGATTGATAGTGTTCAATTCTGCCCTAGAATGCTAATAAACAAGACCTACGAAACTAATCGACCACATTGATTAGTCGATGTCAACATACATAATCAATAACAAATGGGCGATCTACAGTTTGATTTCATGTATTTCAGCAGAGACACAGAACCAATCAAATATGAATTGAACGCTTAACGACCTTAATCGAAACGAATAACTATTCTATAACAAACACATTCGAACAAATAACAGAATACAAATCGACCAAATAAAAGGTCTTTGGAGATGAAGAACAAAACAGAAAACTAAAAGCACGAGGATAACATTCAATTGATTAACAAACGGAATATGAAGAAATAAAAGAAGAAATACCATAAGAGAAGACCAAATCCGCACTTGAACGGACCCCGGACCCGTCTTGGGTTCAATTCGAACTTTGGCTTCAACTCGAACTTGGATTCTTCGTTTTTGAGGCCAATGGACCTTAATTGAGATGTTTTCAACAATGAAAACATCCCAATTAAGGTCTATTAGACCTCAATTAGGCAGAAATCGAAGTCTAGGGTTCATGGCCGAGATTTGGGGCTCGACCGGTTCTGGCAAGATTCGAGCCAAACCAGGGCCGGCGGGGTATGAGGGAGGTCATGGGAGGGTTTGGGGTGATTTTGGGGTGGTTTGGCGTGGGTTCGAGTTTGACTCGAATCTTCAAATGAAGATTCGAAGATTTCCGGAGTGATTCGAGGTAAATGAAGGATGGATTCGTAATGGGGGAGTCGAGGTGGTCCTACGATGTTAATTTGGTTGGGTTTGGCCTACCGGAATCGCCGCGAGGCGATTTCCGGTAGGCGGAGGGTGGCGGATGCACGGCGGAGGTTAATCGTCTCTGTGAGAGACGAAGACAGGTCTGGGAGAAATGAGACAGGTATGGGGGGTATTGGGGCTTCCTTGGTGTGTTTAAAATTAGAGTTTTAATCTCGGCCGTCAGATCAAACTTGATCAACGGCCTAGATTATTTTTTAAACATCAAACGACGTCGTTTGATTAAGTTAGGGTCTGAGTATATTCGAGAATTGATTGATTAATCTGGGCCGTTGGATAATAGAATCCAACGGTCCAGATCAACGGGGCCATTTGGGGTTGGGCAGATCGGGTAAGGGATTGGGTTTATGTAATGAATTACATTGGGCCTGGTTCTGGTCCAAAACGAAACGGCCCAGTTCCTGATTTCTTTGTATTCTATTTTCATTTTTTCTTCTTGTTCTTTCATTTTTCATTTTAATTCCTAATTACCAAAATTCCTAAATTACATTGAAAAATTAACTTAAAATACCAATTAACTCATAATAATAAATATCACATATAATTAAGCACCAATTTAGAATAAAATCACACAACTAGACCTTAAATGCTAAACAATGCAAAGTACATATTTTGTGATTTTTCATTTTTTTGTAAAACAAACTTAATTACTCCTACTTGTAGTACTAAATCCTAGATGCAAATGTGACATATATTTTTTTTTTTAATTTTTGTTAATTGAAACAAATAAACACGCACACACAAATGCAAACAACAAAAGAAAAATAACATAAAAATCTATAAAAATTGCGAATAACACAACAATATTTAATTTTGAATTTTTTTAGGAGTAATTCGTGTGAGGCAAAAATCACGTGCTCACACTTGCTATGTTAATTTTCCTTGTTAGCTTAGTCGTAGATGACTTGTAGTTTCTATCTTATTTTGCTGTTGTTTCAGATTTACTCGTGCTTTACACTGTTCGATATATTATTATTATTATTCTCGGTAGGGCCCTGACCTTCCTCGTCACTACTCCATCGAGGTTAGGCTTGGCACTTACTGAGTACCGCCGTAGTGTACTCATGCTACTCTTCTGCATAATTTTTGTTGTGCAGATCCAGGTCCATCTGATCAGGCACATTACAGGTGATCGGTGAGTATTTTGGGAGACTCGAGGTATGCATCTGTTGCGTCTGCAGATCCGGAGGGTCTTCTTCTATTCTTCCCTAGTGACACTAGTTGTTTCCCTTTGTTTCGGTTGTATAGATACTCTTGGTGGATAGAGCCACAGTGTTACCCTCTTTAGCTTGTGTTTGCCCGTGAGTTTTCGGGTCTTGGTGGTTATATATTTTAGAAATTTTGGTAAAGTGTATTTGCCGAGCGACACCTATTACATTTTTCTATGTTATTCCGCTGTTACTTTTAGTTGTTCGTAAAAGCAATAAATTCCGCATTTTGTTAGGCTTACCTAGTCGCGAAGACTGGGTGCCGTTATGACAGGTTCACGGTTGGTGAACCAGGGTCGTGACAAGCTGGTATCAGAGCTCTAGGTTCATAGGAGTCACGGGACACAGGCCGGTTATTTAGAGTCTCGCTGATCGATACGGAGACGTCCATATTTATCTACGAGGGGCTATGTAACTATTTAGGAAACTCTTCATTTCTTTTGAATTCCTTGTCGTACGATGTTTTGACACCAAATCTAAACTTCTGTCTTTTATTCTCTCACTGATGATGAGGACACGTGCTACACGCGAGGACCAGGCACACGCGCCCCCTGTTGTCGTCGCCAGAGGCCGGGGCCCTGGTAGAGGTCGAGGATGCGCCGAGGTGCAACCACAGCAACCACGCGCACTGCCGCTGAGGTGCCACTGGTGGATCAGGTTGGAGTGCAGGCACCTGATACATCGACTGCAGCTGCTACTACTCCAGCACTTCAGGAGACCCTGGCCCAGCTCAGAAGCATGTATACTACTTTAGCTCAGGCAGGGTTACTTCCTCTCACTGCAGCCGCTACACCTGAGCAGTGAGTGCCAGTGAAGCAGGTTCTAGAGATTATTGTTATGCCTCCTGCCGCCCCAGTATAGCCCGGAGGTGGGCCAGCTGCCTCTGAGGAGGAGTAGCATAGATTAGAGAGGTTCAAGAAATATGATCCCCTTCAGTGATTTAAGTTCAGGTGATGCCTTGGGATTTCTGGAGGAGTGTCATCACATCCTCCGTACTATGGGTATAGTGGAGTCTAGTGGGGTTTCTTTTACTGCTTTTCAGCTTCGAGGGGCCGCTTATGATTGGTGGCGCACATATGAATTGGATAGTCCGATCGAGTCTGCCTCGGTGACTTGGACACAGTTCTCTGACATGTTTTTTAGGGAGTTTGTTCCCCAGAGCCTCAGGGATGCTTGGCGCGCAAAGTTTGAGTGGTTGAGCCAGGGCTCTATGATAGTATCTGAGTATGCCATTAGTTACACCGGGTTAGCCAGACATGCACCGGCTTTGGTCGCCACGGCCTGGGAGAGAGTGCGGAGGTTTATTGAGGGTCTTATTCCGCCTATCCGGTCTATGGCTAGAGAGCTAGAGACGGATGTGCCATATCAGCAGGCGGTGAGTATTGCCAGACGGATTGAGGGTATGCTTGCTAGGGAGCGAGGAAAGAGGGAGGTCAAGTGGTCTCGTGAGTCGGGTCATTTCTTTGGTGCCCGTACTGCTGCAGCCGGTAGATATGGTAGGGGTTATTCTGGTCGTCCAGTTCATTCAGCATTGCCAGCAGCTGGTGGTACTTCAGCTCCTCCAGCACCTCAGGAACCTTACTATGCTCCCCCAGTTTCCAGCGCACCTCCTGCGCGGGGTACCTCCAAGGGTCAGTCCAGCGGGAGCGAGGCCAGTCAGTCACAGCCACCGCGTCATCCTAGAGCATGTTATGAGTGCGAGGATACTCGCCATCTGGTTAGGGAGTTCCCAGGCGTGAGAGGGGAGCGCCTCCACAGACTTCTCAGTCTCAGCATGGTTCACAGGGTCAACAGGCCATCGTTCCAGCTCCAGCTACCACCCCACCTGCCCAGCTAACTAGGGGAGGGGATCAAGGTGATAGAGGCCGCCCTCGAAGGAGGGGCCAGGCCAAATTTTATGCTATTCCTGGTCGCGCCGCAGCTGTCGCCTCTAATTC